>VZUI01033404.1:0-124166 GCA_013401135.1 Cettia cetti
GGCCACACCCCGGGGCGGGCCGGGGCCGGCGGAGGGAGGGGGCCGGCGCGGGGTGTCTCCGAGCCAGTTCTCGCGGTGCTGGCCAGGCTCAGCCTCCTTCCCCTCCCCGGCGAGCGGTGACTGTGCACGGCGGAGCGGGGAGCGCCGAGCCGGGCGCCGGGGGAGCCCGCGCCGCCCCGCCGAGCCAGGAGGAAGGCCGCCGAGCAGCGCGCCCGCCCGGCCCGTCCTCGCCGCCCTGCCCCATGCCCCAGCGACGCTGAGCCTCCCGCAGCCCGAACATGGCCACCACGGCAACGTGCACCCGCTTCACCGACGAGTACCAGCTCTACGAGGAGCTTGGCAAGTACGGAGCCTGCTGTGCGCCCCGCGCCGCGCCCCGCCGCCCGCCCCGGCCCCGGGACCCACCGGCGCTGCCGGGACCACTGTTCCGGCCACCCGGCTCTCCCGGGAGCCGGAGGAGGATTAGCTGTCGCGCTGTAATCCTGTTCTCCAGCCCCTCGTCCACCCCAGCGGCACAGCCGCCGGAGGGAAAGGTGTTCCTGTCCTCCTGGGTCGCCCCGCCGCAGCGGGTGTCCCTGCAGCGTGTCTGGGGCTGCACGCTCCTGTTGCACCCCGAGATTTCCTCTCTTCCCTCCTTTCCTGCCTCAGGACCTGACTGCCCCGTTCTCCTTCCCGCACCACCTCCCGGCTTCACGTTGCCGTTCTCTTCAACTGTTTCTGCGCTGGGACGCGACACTGTTAAAGCCACTCCGCGATGCTTCAGTCCCCACTTCCTTGTCCCTGTGAAAGGACCAGGTGCTGCTGCACCGCGCTTTTCCTCTCTCCCCGCTTCCTCGCTTCTTCCCTCCCTCTCTCCGCACTTGTCTCCGCATTGGCAGACTTGCTACTGCACCCTAGGACAGGGCTTTGCAGGGGAGCGCAGTTGGGCAGGAAAGCGGCGCAGAAAGGGCCAGAGCAGGATTATGGGGACAGTGCTTTCCTGGGTGCTGCTGCTCGCTCCCTCCCTTCCTGCAGCAACTGCTGGGCTCTGCTGCATCTCTTTTCTCCAGCCCGGTGTCCCTGTCCCTCCCCACACTGCTGCAGCTGTGTGTCACCAAGCCCGGGCCCCAGTGCTGGTGCTCACCTTGATGCTTACTGGTTTGTATGTAGAGATTGAGGAAGGGGATAAAAGTCAGGACTCCGCATTATTGGAAGGGTTCAAGCTATTTTAGGCTCCCTGTAGGACTAACTGTATGTGGGGCCCTTGTGCAGCTTTTGTTCCCCTCTCTCATAGTTGAAATATGGACATTTGTCCCTAGACGTGGGTTTACATTCCTGATCTGAAGAACTTGGAATTTTCTGCTAGTTTTCTCAGATTTGTCCTTTCCCTTTTCAGATCTTTCCTGTAAAGCTAGTTGTTGTTCTTTACCTGCCATGGGTTTTTTTGTTTTGTTTTTAAAAAATAAGGGGCTGTTTCCAAGTGTTAATTGTGTAGTCCTGTGGATTTTCAGTCTCTGTCTTTTCACTTTGGTCTCTGTTGTATTCACTCTTTTTCCTAATAGATCCTTCTTCCCTCTCTCTCAGACCTCTTCTCCAAGAGTAATTCTCTTTGGAATAGTTGTAATAATATCAATAGTTTCAGCTTGAGAAAATGTACAAAGCCTTTTTGTTTTCTACTCACTTTATTAATAGGTACATGCTTATCCCCATTTTGCAGGCGGTTGAGCGATATAAGAAAGCTTGTAACTTCTGCAAAGTGTTGCAGTGATTTTGTGACTGAGTATGCACTTGAGCATGGGAGACATGAGTCCTGTTTTGTGCTGTGACTGCCGGGGATGCTGTCTCTGGGAGACAGACTCACCAGCTAGTGTTTACAGCGCCATTTGGGGCTGTTTGTCTCCTGTTTATCAATCCCTTCATGTCCTGTTTCTGTGCCTGTATGGTCTCTCTCTTCCCACACAGTGTGCTCATCCTACTGCGCTGTCTGTGAGGGGGCTTGAGGAGTCTTCAGGAGGCTTGAGTACCATATAGACTTAAGTTTTTTGCTGATCAGAAAGTATGCATTGTTCATCAGATTCTCAGGTGTTGTGTCCTTCCTCAGGATGTCTTCTGCCCTGTCCTTAAACTGGTCCACTCTGGGGACAGGAATTGTTCCTGTTATAGTCTCATTTTCAGTTTCGTAGCACATACGTTCTTTATTTTTCTTCCAGGGGAGCCTTCTCTGTGGTCCGCAGATGTGTAAAGAAAAATTCTTCACAGGAATATGCTGCAAAAATCATCAACACCAAAAAACTGTCAGCCAGAGGTTAGTGTCTCTATCTACCTTTCTTCTCTATATTAGTAGAAGAATACTTCACTGGAGTTGAGGCTGTAATAAATTTAAGGCATCTGGAGTTGCTTGTTTCAGTCATTATTTAGGCCTTTCAAAATAATTGAGTTGTGTGGCAAAGAGGAGACTGAAAGAAGGTAGTGTGGGATGATAGAAAAATTCCTGGAAATCCTAGAAATGGATACTCTGTAAAGTGATGTTGTCTTTTTTCTTTTTGAGATCTTTCTTCTTCAAGCTGGAGCTAGAGGTAGATACATCTGTGTATGTGTGTGTACCAATCACTCATAATAAAGAGAAGTGTTGCAGGCTTATTTTGCTGAATGACTTTTTTACCTAGGAGATCTGTCTTACCAGAATAGATGTGGTTATTTTTTTGAAAGACAGATGCTGTGTGCCCTGTTCCTTTCATACTGTAGTTAAAGGTGGTTTGTTTGGAAGCTAAAAAGTCTGCCTTCGAAGGCAGAAATAGGTTGGATGGAGAAATCTTGCCAATTTGACTTCTCCACATACTAGAACATGGGGCTTGTGCTTTCATTACTGCTGGAGACAACAAAACCTGAAACTAGACTGTGGTGTTATGAAAAGAGAAAAAATCTTACCCTTGCAAGCTGTTGGTCTTCTCCTTTCCCAGGATGTATGTGTGCATAAAGGGTAGTGGACCATATAGTATGAAGGGTGTGTAGGGAATCACTGGTGTAATTCTAGTGTGTAGGGAATCACTGCAGGGATTAATGTTGCCCTGTGGGTGGGGTGGATGAGGGGAAGAATGAGGGAAACTGAGCTGCAATGAAAGATGCTGAAAACAGGGAGTGCAACAAATTGAGATGCCAGAGGCAACTCTTTCTAGAAGAGATGAACAAGAAGAGTTGTAAGTGTTTAGAGGCCTTTCAGACTTCAAAAAATTAATGTATGAAGCCCTTGACTATCTTGCTAGTTGAGTAGAGGGCTTAGTAGGGGACTTGACTGAGAAATGAAAGAGAAAAGCATGAGGAGAAAGCAAATGATCTTGAGAAATGATTTAGAAGTGAATAATGTTTTCCCTAATCCTTACAAAAAAGAGAAATAGAATATGTATTCTCCTTTTTGCCAGAATATGAAATGTGATGATAAGAGCAGAAGACAGCTTGGAGAATAGTGAAAAATTTCCATTTATTGTAGTTTGTATGAAGTAATGTCAGTGGTAGTGTGCTGTGAAGCAGTGATTTTTTTTTTCTCTTCCTTTTTTTTTTTTACTTCTGGAAGCAAGCATATGTGCTAAGGTGTTTAATATATTTAGCCTGAGTGAGGTCGTTTTGGGGGCTGTCCAGTGGAGGCCTGGATTTGTTAATGAGGTAGCTGCAGATCTTTTGAGAATCCGTGTCCCCTCAATGGTCACGTGACCATGCCTGCTGATGTAGGTGGGATATTCAATCTCTTGAGTTCAAAATTAGTTCAACTTAATATGGGAGAGGTTTGAAGAGTGGTTTTGCTTTGCTGACGGCCATTAATGCCATGTTTGCTCCGCAGACTTCCCTGTCCATCCTGTAGTGAGGACTAAAGCTCAGGAGAGCCATTTCTCAGATGTTAGTGGACACCAGGCTGCTTGAAGGAGGGAGGGGGCAGTTTGATAAACTGATTGTGAAGGGTAGACCATTGTCGTACGAAGGACAGGGTATTGAAGTTAACTCTGGAGAGAAGAAGAATGGGAAAAAAGCAGGCTGAATATAGTTGAAAATTCAAAAATATATAAGCTGAAGTCAAAAATTCTCAGAAAAACTGATTCAGTTTTTAAGTGTTTGGTTATTTAATGAGTTACAGAGGGCGAAGTGTATAGATTCTAATTGTTTCTCATAGTAAGGTGATGACAGTTTAATGACCCAACAGGTATGAAAAGTAAGTATGGGTGAATATAGGCCGTATTTTCATCTATACTCACTATTTAGATTTCATGTCTTCCTATAAATAAAATACATTGAGGCTGCTGGCCTGGTCCTCAGCTACTAACTGGAGGCAGCTGGCAATGATATACTTAAAAATGTACTGGTTAGGTAGGGTAAGTGTGAGGAGAACCAAGAAAGAAAATCTATGTCTCTGCTACTACAGAAGAGTACCAGAAACAAGGGACTGATCAGGTTGTGTTGAAGTTTTAACTGAGGACTGAGGAATCTGTGAAAAGTGGATGGTGACTTCAGCTGAATATGTAGGTTCCTCAGTTATTCCAGCTGTGTTTGCTGAGAGCTCAAGGGGTAAGTACAAAAAGTACTTATAGTAAAAGACTTGAGTATTTTGATAGGAAGTTAGTGAATTCACCTTGGAATAGGTCTTTAAAGCATTGAAGGAAAAATGTGTGCAATTTAGACATTGCAGCTGTAAATCAGTGATTAGGGAGATTCAATTCAGCAACCTGAAAATGAAAGTCTTGGGAAAAGGCGTTTTAGAAAGCTGTCTCCCTGAGGAGCAGAACTGTGTTAATTCTGCAGCATCCTGGATATGTGTTGCCTGATGTGTCCTTTCCCCAAGCTGGCACTTCTCCTTGGGCTGTCCATGTCTCTGCCCATCAGTACCTGTGTCCAGGGCTCTCCTGTGCACCCAGCTGCACGCTGTCCATTGTGCAGGGTAACCCACTCTCATGACCTGCCTCCCACGCTGCTGGTTTTCTTCTAGGCATGGTCACAGAGCCAGAATATTCCCTTATGTGGGGACAGCCAGCCCCTCTCCAACTTAAGCATAGCTACCTTTAACCTTTTTTACTACGTCTGGCAGAATTTGAACCTGTATGGATACTTGATGCAGTAACTGCTGCTTCAAGAGTCAGCACCTTGCTGTTGCTGCAAAGTATAGCCCATTCTGCTTCACAGAAGTTTTGCCTGCTGTAGTGCTTTCCTTGATTCTGTTCAAGCCAATGGTAACAGAGCCTTGCTCTCCTTTTGCAGTACTTCTTGTTACCTTTGTTTTTCAAGACTTGTGATGAGGAAATATTAGATAACTAACTGGGAAGTGCTGAAAAGCTTACTGTATGTGGCTGAAAAGGAGGAAAAGGAATGCTTCAGGGTAAATTTTATGCAATGAAAGGGTAAAGACTTAAAGAGGCATGGTGTTTTACAAGACTTCTCTGTGAAAGCAAGGAGGATGGACAGGGTGGTCGTCCTAACAGCTTCAGTCTAGTAAACTTTACCCTTAATAAAATACTAAGTCAGCTGTTGAGAAGAGAGTCTCTTTTTTATATCGTCTGTGATTTTTGGATGCATGTTCTCTCTTTTAATAAGTTCTGTCAGTAAGAGCTGGTCTAAATTAAAATTCATATTTTGGCTTAAGTGAAGTATTTGCTATTATTCATGTTGTGTTGATGCTTAAGACTGCCCAGTGAAGACCATGCCAAGAAATTTAATGATAAATAGGGTCCAAATGCTTGTGGAAATGGAGAGGAAACAGACTTCACCTTAGTCAGCATTCAGCTGACATATAAGAGCAGTGGTTATTACACATGGAGGAAATACAATGCTTCAGTCATCTGAAATTCCTATGGGATTGAATGCACAGACTTTTACCAGTGCTATGGGTAGAGGGAAGAAATAGCTGTAATTTTTTGAAAGTTGTCTTGTGGCTTTCACTAGAATACTTTTTGAATGTGAAAATTCATAGCAAGTAGTGCTACAGTGAAGTTCAAATAAAGTTAAATTACTTGCAGAGATCAAGAGAGAAGGAGCAGCTTTAGCAGCAGTAGGGGGATAGCCGCAATTTGACTTGCCAGTGTATACTTCAGGAGAGAGTCTGGCTTTGGAAAGAGGTAGGCAGAGCTTTAGGATTTGATAATTTTTAGGATGTTTTTATATCAAATAGTATTTAGTGATCCTACCACCATCTGTAGTACTTCTGCCCTTTTTTTTAAGTGCAGAAGGAAAAATCTCTGTGTATTTTATCTGTTGTTAAATTTACTTTGCTGTTGAAAATCTTTATCTTTTAACTCTTGCAAGTGACATCTCTTGATAAAAGAATTAAAGCCAGCTGTCTTCTAAGTTAGTCCACTTCACTGTGCGCTCCTTACTGTGGCTTTGCTTTTGACTGTGAAATAGAGGTGGCTTCTCTCCCTGCTTTTCATCTTTCCAAATTTGTAAACCAGATAAAAATTTGCAGCCTACCGAATTATTTTGTTGTTGTTCCTGTAGGAGATTATGTGGATTGTGGGACGAGCAGGGCATTACTTCTGTGTATCAAACCCCAACAGGAAAAAAAGCACTCTTTATACTTCTAACTCTGGTTTTTTTCCCCACACCACAATTGCCCTGGCTTTTGGTTCTGTAGCGGTTGCTGATTTGGGCTTTACAATATGTTCTGTTGAAAGTATCAGCCGTAGTTTCCCTGGATGCAAAAACGTTGAGCTTGAGTGCTGCAGAGGAAGTTTAGCAGCATCAGTCCCTAACGTCTCTCTTGGTGTGTTCTGTACGTGCTCATAGCTGCTGCTTGCGTTAAGACTGCCTTGGGCTGCTCCTGAGGCTGCCAGCTTTCGAGTGTCTGTGGGGCACGGCTGGAGCTGGCAGTGTGCAGGCTGCTGCCCCGCAGCGGGGCTCTGCCAGGGCCGGCAGGCCCCACACCCGCTCAGGGGGGCTCCAGCGCAAAGCCAGACTGGCATACAAGAGTCCTGTGACAGGTGTCCTCTACGTGTTCCTGCCTTTGCAGGTTGAGGACAAAGGATGCAGGGGATGGCAACTCAAACCGTGTCTGCTGAGCTGTGCTTGCTGAGCAGCCAGATCAGTCATTCGGGGGAAGTCATTCGGTTTGGGAGAGAAGCTGCCCTTCCTGCAGCATGGGCTGAGTGAAGAGCTTCCCTGTGCCCCAGCTCCACCCTGTGCCTCCCCTTTGCTGCTTGCAGGAGTCTGAGAGATGCTGTGATTAAGGAGCATATGTAGCAGTCTTGCTGCAGTGGGTTGGTATTTTTTTGGGGCCTTAGTACCCACGGAGGGAAGCAGGGAGCAGAGTGCTGCACACCCCCCAGAGCAGTGTATGAGGCTGGGAACTGCCTGGTGGAGCGACTGTAAGAGGCTGGGTGCTGTGGGATGGGGGCTGCAGGGGGGAATCAGTGGAGCGGGCTTGTGGGTAGCAACTGGCTGAACTCTGCACTCTGCACCACAGCACATGAGTGCAGCAGGGGCTGGTGGTGAGGCTACTCAGCTGATGTCAGAAACAGCAGCCCTCTACCTCCCACCAGCAGTCTGCCTCCCCCTCTTCTTCCTACCTGCCTCTGCTTGCAGTTTCCTGCATAGGGGAAGAGAGGTTCAAAAAGTATATATATACCAGTAGTGGAAGTTTCATTGGAAGAGATGTTTGGAGAAGAGGAGGGCTTGTGCAAGAGACTCTGAACTTGGAGGAGAGGTTGGCGCTGGGAACTTAGTGGGGGGCTGCTGAGGGTCAGCTTGGCTTTTTGCCTGCCCCAACATATCAATACAGGCAGGAAAATGCCCTGGCGTGAGAGCCAGCAGAGATTGTCAGGGTGGCCAGTGGTGGAAGCCTTGCTTTAATGTGGCTCGCGATGGCCAGAAGCTGGCTTCCTCCCACTGTGGATGTTAGTGATGGTTAGGGTTACCCCAGGTTGCCTCTCAGTTTACTCTGTATATTTTATAAAGGAGCTGGAACAGAGCAGACAGGATTTCAGCTTGTGTCTGTCTTCTCAGTGGTCACATTGAGTATTAAATTTCTGGCATTAACAATGGGGCGGGGGGAAGTGGGCACACAGATTGGACAGGAATTCCTACTGCCTCTGCACGAGGTTAGAGAAAGGAGCTTGGTGAGAGAGTCGGGTTTCTTGTTTTCCCAATAGAAGCTGGATTTGCGTATGGCAGAAACGTGATTAGACTAACTCCTGCATGTGTCCTGAAGCCCTTGGCTCCAGAGCATTCACTCTGATCAGCCAGCCACGGCTGAAATATTTGTAGGTGTCCGCACGGTGAAGAGCAGGGTGTTGAGCAGCCCATAGATATGTGGGGCAAGGAGAGCTACTTTGATTTCTTGTAAGAAGGATCCAGTGAAAAAACTGTTTGCTCTCTTTTGTTGGTTTTGTGGTGTAGCACAAAGATTTCACTGTCTCCAAATTTAATCCTTCTCTAGACAGTAGCAAAATCATCACTAGCAGAGGAAGATTCATCTGTGGATCATAAAAAAAATTTTAAAGATTGCCCTCCTCCCCAACAATGGGTTAGCACCACTGTTTCATTGTGTTAAGAGAAGACTATGACAATATTTTTGTTCCTTTCCACGCCCTCCAAGTATTCTAGTTGTTCCGGCCCTCCAGATTGGGTGAAGACAGTTTTTGAAAGGGAAGCATGCTAAGGCAAAAATTTCTCTCCGCTGTGCTGTCTGTTAGGACAGCCCTGACAATTAAGGCATCACCCCCCACTTTTTCTGACCTGTCACCTGTTTTGGTATTTCAGATGTTTATTTTTGTTTCCTTTGTTCTTGAAATCTCCTGATTTTTACCAACATAACAGACGAAATCTACCCCCACACTTGTTTGACTATAAAGTGAGCTATTGCTGTTGGCTTGGTTGGGTGAAGAAGGTAATATTGCCTGGCACCAGGGTCACCAGCACAGGAAAGAAGCCTTGAATGCTGTAAAAAAGAATCGTGGAGTATCTCACACTATTGTGTGTTTGCCTGCATCTGAAGTGTTGTCAGTGCTCAGAGTAGTCATCTTTGAGAAAACAGAGGTGCACTGATTTGTGATGGGCAAATGCATCCTTAAAATTTTGAGTTGCTCACTAGATGTTTTGGGGGTGTTTTTAGTGTATGGAGGAAATGTGACCCTGTAACTTCAACTACTGTAGTTGCTGCTGATCCTTATGACAATAAGCTTAATGCTTCAAAAATTGGGGCCCTATGAATTAAGCTGACATCATGTTCCTTTTTATACCTTATTAAATTGAAATACCACTTTATACTTTGGTAGCATCTCGCGAAACACTCTGGTGTTGCTGCCTGCATAATTTTTGGAGAACAGTTATAGAATACCTCTGAAGAAATGGGTTGGCAGTATCTTAGAAGTAAGCTTTCTGAACTGAGGGTAGCCAAAGATAAGTGGGGCATGGATTTAACTTTCTGCTGAAACTGAGTTATTAGATTTTGATTCCTTGTAGCTTTTTTCACCTTTTACTCTTTGTCTGCCTTTCTTTCCTTTCTAATTTTGAGTTTGTTTTGAATGTTCATTTCTTTCTCACAGATCAGTTACTTTAACCCATAATTATAATAATTTATAATGCTTTGATTGAAAATGGCCCTTTAGTAATGCTGCTTCCTCTCCTTCCCTCCTAGAGAATATCGCACAATTTCTGTTGCTCCCACAATTTAGGTGGACAGACTGGGAAGTTGGTTGTTGGTGCAAATGGCTGATTACTGATGTCTCAGACTAATATAGAGATGCCAGGAGAGCTGGTTAATGTTGTATCTTGCCTTTTTATGATGGAATCAGGAGAGGAGGAGATGACTGTGGTGGCTTTACTCCTGGTGTCAGAATCTGTCTCACTCTGCTCCTGGCAGAGTCAGAGGGAGAATTCCCCGTCTCTGAGATGTGAGTTGAGTAAATGCGATGACCTTTCAGAGAATGTGTGTGTGCATATAACTTTCGTGTTATGTTCCTGAGAGCATGAGTTACATAACGCTCTGGTGACCCCCTGTCCGGCTGCTCCTGTCCAAAGTTCCCATCCTGAGTTAACTGTTGTCCAAGCATCCACAGGCCTGAGCCCTTGTCTTACCTGTGGCTGGAGAGTGCTTACCTGTGACACTGGGACAAGCCACAGGTGATTTCATTGTTAAACGCAAAACTTTTCTTTCTGAGACATCAAAGGTGGCATCTCTTGTTGCAGTGCTATTGTTTGTGTGATTCTGTCGGAGTCCCAAAAGTTGAGTTGAGAATTGTCTCAGTAGGCATTGTGGGAATGAAGATACAATAATTTTAAAGAAAAACAAGTGCCGTGTAAACTTATCTCTGAGGAAGGAGTATGCTTGCGAAGATGAGCCTGGGAGTGGCCACAGCTCTTTGTAGGCCTAGGAGCCAAAGGCTAAATGGCAGATCAGGCAGGGAGTGGCAGCCTGCCTGCTGTGGCAGAGCTGCTGGGTTATCTCTGGGGGCTGTTGCCATGATGACAGTGGCAAACAGGGACTGAAAAATTTACCAGATGCATGTGAGTCAAAGCATTAAACTTTCTCATAGGAGAGAAGGGAGGGGAGGAGGGTGGGTGATGATGTATTAACGAAGGACAGTATCCTAGTGAGAAATACCAGGCTCACTCTTCTATAGCTACTGGGATGGCAGGGGGGAATGCAGACTGGCATTCCTCCTCCAGTCTGAACTCTGAGCAGCACTGCTCTGACAGATTTCCTCTTTGAAGAGAGGGTGAGTGCACCCTGCTTTCACTGCGTAAGTCATCGGGATTTGCATTGCTTTGGCAGCTGGAAAGTAAGAAGCGGGAAAAGATTGTCTCTTTTTTTTTTTAGTCTTTTTTTTCCTATTCCCTATACCTACAAGTAACTCTAGTTCTTTACTTTGTGCTTACAAATTTTCTGCACTAAAGTTAATGCAAATCAAGTCTCAGTGTTGCCTGCAGGTTGCAGACTATCAAACATGCTTCCAACCAGCTTGCACTAGTGTCATCAATAGCACAAGACTGTTGTTATTGAAAATGCCTGATGCAAAACCGTGTCAGCACTACTTGGGCTAGTAGTGGTCTGACCCTGCATATGCCTCTGTTCCCTTCCCAGAGCTGGGGCAGTGTCCCTGCATATCAGAGTTGATAGTGTGGTGAGCAGGCAGTGCGTGAGAGAGGCTAAACTTGGCAGTTTTCCCTCCACTAGAGTCTGAGGAAGTCCTATTACTACCCTGTACTGCAGCCTCCTTTTTGGAAGTTGACCACAATAAGGACTGGTCCTAGGAAAATTAGTGATTTGCAGCTGGCTGGGGAGCATGGAGCTGATGGGGGGGTGGGCGATGTCTCTGCACTCAGTGCCCAAAATCTTAGTGTTCCATAGCAAAAGGTGGTATCACTTGGTTGTCAGTACTGCAAATTATCATGGTTGATATTATTGTAGCCAGCTTCAGAAAAGACCTACCTATGCCTGGGAAACTTCTGAACAGCAATATACTAGTATAAAATGTTTGTCTGAAGGTTTAGTAAGATAGAATTGTGGTAATAACAACTAGTTTCATTCCAGAAGGGCTTCTTCAACTTACGAAATGAGACACTTATATCTATGGAAATTATTGATATAGGTCTTTCCCACCAGGCCAAATCCCAGTGGACTTTTTAAGTTCCTGTGAATACAGGCCATATGTGAGAACAGAGATTTTAAGCCTCCAAAGCCCGTTCCTGAAAGCCTATGGAAAGGATTCTTTCCTTTCCATCACTCTACTCCTCTTCTAGACACCTGAGTTAGCTGGTGTAGGCTGCAGCTTGTCTTGGGGACTAACTCAGTGTTTGGATGTGCTTTATCTTCTGCAGTTACTGTGTCATCTCCGATAAGTCAGTTGGTGTAGACTGTGCTAAGTGATAGCTATGAAGACAGAAATGTTGTTTCTTGATGTTGAAGACAACTCTTTTTTGAAAGAGGTTTTCTCAATCCCAGGGGAGCGGTGAGAAAAGGAGGAGCAATCTGACATAGCCTGGCATCTGAGGTGAAAAAAAGGAGACTGAAGAGCTAAATCCTCAAACTTCAGCGTGATTCCTCTGTTCCCTGCTCTTTTACAGGGATGTCTCTTTCACAAGGCGTCTGCTTGCCTGTGTAGCAGAATATAGTCTGTGTAAAGGTTCCTGCAGCTCTGGAGATGGGTGAGATGTGTGTGTTTATCCAGCTCTGTTTGCTGCTAGAGACCTGATCTCATACACCTGACTTGAAATGTGACTTCGCAGGGGACAGTCCAGTGCTTTCTCTGAGATGTGGGATGCACTTTCTAGATGTACATTTCAAATTACATGGGTACCCTGGAAGCTTTTTCAGGGAAAATATCTTGTTAAAACTCATCCTATATTGGTCTCCACTGCCTGCCAAATAAACTTTGTATTTCTACTGTATTAGAGCCCCTGCCATTCTGAAAATGTCCATGTTCAGACAACCAAATCTTGGTTGGGTTTTTAAAAAATTTTTATTTATTTCCTCATATTCCTTTATGTCAAAGCATATAACATTTCATGAGTAATGGGCCAAGAAATTGCCCATTGGCTGGAGGAAAAAATAGATGTAGAAGGAGACGCTTGTCTTTACTGGCCCCTGTAATCCACAGGAACTTGCTGGAACATTTTTCTTGGAGGCTACTAGAGAGTATAGCCTGGTGATGCCAAGCAGGACTTTTCTGCTGTTTGCCAAAAGAATTGGTGTGCTGTTAAGTTTAATTTTGCCTGCCTCGGGGCCAGTCCGTGAAAGCTTTGGGTATCAAATGTCCTCTGTTGAGATTGTGTCAGAGAGATTAGGAGCGTTGAAGTTGCACAGCTTTGTTTTATAACTGGTGCCTGTGCAGAGTCAAAGCTTGATTGTGATGATGTGTTTCTTCACTGGAAGTTAAGGTAGTGATTCATAGCTCCTGTGTTACTTTAAATATTCCTGATTTTTGGATTGCAGATTGAAAAGTGGCTTTCCGCTCTGCCCATTTTTGTTTGACTCGTGTGTCATCTGGCCTAGAATCTGCCAGCTCTGCAGATTAGGATATTGTGTTGTGTCTGCTGCTTGTTATGAAGTTGCCTGGATTAAAATTTTCAGTGCAGAGCAATGATCCACGGCCTTCTCTGTCTGTCTGAATTGCTCTTGCACTTAATAAGAATGATGTAGAGGACTGAAGTGTTGGTCAGCTTGTCCTTTGTGTGGAAGCACTTCTACAGTAGTAGACTGGGAGTTGAGCTCTCATAACACATTTGTCTTCTCTAGACAATCAGGTTCAGTATCAGAAATACGAAAAAAGAGACACAAGGCAGTGGGCTTTTTTGATAATCATTATGAAATATTGCTAACAAGTTCAGTCACTCTTGCTGCTGCTAGCAGTTTATGTTGCTGCAGACCTGGTTACAGTTTTAAGGAAGCACATTATAAACCTTGTTAACTCTTTATGGCTATGTACATTTGGTTTCTTCAGTAGTCCTGAAGCCGAGCTTAAAAAGCTTTCCCTTCCACCATCTCCAAAATAGTCAAGAAGTTTCTTATCTCCCTGATGAATTATGAAATGTTAATTGCTGAAGCTTTTTCTTATTTGAAAACACAGTCACAATTTCTTCCCTGTCTTGGAAACAAAACTTGGGTCTCACAGTTGCAGTTACCTTATCTAAGGGTGCAATGGGGGTTGGCTCAGGAACAAGGCAACATGCAGCTCGACTGAGCCAGAGGAACTTAAATTCTTCCTTCTGCATCTTTGAGTTGCTGGATCCTGCATTGCAGTGACTTGACACTGCTGAGATCTGCCTCCCTGTCGCACTGTTGCCTTGTCTGCTAGCCAGCTGTAGTGTGATACTTACTGAGCTGCATCATCCAAACCCACCAACACCTGATGAGATCAGCTGATGGGGAGAAGAAGGGAACTTATGTCCAGAAATAAGATCATTTGGTGTGGTTTCTCTTTGTTAGGCTGTGTTCTTCAGAATCCTAGTGGGTTTAAGACAGAGCTGCTGGAGTTCTTGCAGAGGTACAGTTGCTGTGTATGCAGCAGAGAAGGTGCTGATATGGCTGTGCTGCTTTTGGAACAGCTCTGTGTCCTACTGTCTCACTTACTGCATGTCCACTTTAAGAGAGTTCATCTGCAATGCAGCTGTTAGCAGGGAAGTTCTGTAAATCAAGAGGGAGTGAGTGCAAGTGAGCCCAGTGTCTGCAGTTGTGGCTGGGTCCTTCCCACGGCACAGGGAAACTTGTTCAGAAAAGACTTTTTGCAGGAGGAGAAAGGGATGGCAGCACAATGCTGATGGTGGGAGCCACTCTCTTCTGTGCCTCTGTATGCATCAGCTGTTCAGGAGCAGGAAAATGTGGAAAAGCACAGTGGGCAGCAGTCCTGGAACTGGAAAATCCTGTCATGCTTTTCCCCTCCTCACTCTACCACAGAGTCTAACCAGGTGTTTGCTTAGGGCCAGTCCTGTCAGGATATCTTTACAGCACACTCCCTTCTCACACAGGATGTCCTGTTAGAATTTGGAGCTTGTGAGCTTCTGCATGTCACTCAGAAGTGCCCAGAGGCCCCGTGGGTTGCAGGTTTACATTTGTGTTGTCCTTTGTTGCATGGCTGTCAGAGGCACCACGTGCTGGTGCAAAGGGATGATGCCAGGAACAGAGCCCACAGATGGAGTCAGGTGGAGTGCCCTGGCTGTTCAGGTGTTGCACCTGGCAGGCTGGGGACTGCTGCTGAGTGACTTGCTGTCAGGAGGAGGAGGAGAAGAGCCATGTGTGCAGTAGCTCTGCTACAAGTGGGGTTAGATGAGCCATCTGAGGGGAACTCTGTGAGGATTGCAGCCCCTCCAGCACGTGTCAGGGAGGCTGGCTGGGGAGCTTGTGGCATTAAGCACATGGGTGAGGAGTGGATGGCTTGTTGTTCTGCTCTTCCCGTGCCTCTCTTCTGCTTCTCCAGCAAGTTGAAGCTCCATGGCTATCAGCCGTGACAGGAGCACTTGTGCAATTGCTTCCTGGTTCCCCATCCACAAGTTTCTGAGGATATTCTGGTGAAGAAATTCCTCTGTAGCTCACAGGGATCCGTGAGGATGCCTCAGCCCCTTGGGCTATTTCTGGAAAGGACCCCACAGGACCTTCCTTCAAGGTGGCTGCAGCTTATGGGCAGTGCATAAGCTGCCCACAGTTTCATTCTGGTGCTTAGCAGGCTTCCTCCCTTACTGTATTTAAAAGTATTCTGGGCTGACTTGGTTCTAGATTTCTATTTCAATTTCTTTATTTCCACTTGGGAAAGCGTTTCCAATTGACAGTCATTGATGATGCAGAAAAAATTGATGTGTGATTCGCCACCCACTTTTCCTCCTGTGTTTCCTCTCTGCCTCTCCTGTTTGCTGGGCATTTGTTGTCTCTCCCGTAATAACCAAATTGTGCTAACTGTGTGTAAGCAATGTTCCCTCCCCTTTTGCTGGGGGACTGTCTGACTTGTTGTAAGAAGTTATTTTTAGGGTTTGCTTCCTGGGATATTCTACCCATGGCCAGTTATGGTGATGAAAATGTCACTGAGATGCAGGAAGAACTCCCAATTCATTGATAGCATGCCTGATCTTTCTCTTGTAAGGGTGCTCATGGAGATCATGAGTTCCTTATATCTAAATTGCCAGCGCTCAGGGACACAGCCTCAGTGTCTGTGCAGCATTACTCCCTGTTAAAAGCATAATGTGCTTCTGAATTAGCCCAGAGGAAAAGAAGAAAACAAGAGAAAAGAAATTAAAAATAAGTAAAGCCTTTCTTTGGTTGCAGTGGAATTTGTTTCTGCCCTTTTTCCTTTTTTTTTAATGTATAGGGATGTCTGTGCTGCAGAGCTGTGTGTCAGTGTACAGGGCAGTCCCTCACAGGCAATTTGCTCCTTGTACTGGATGTATTATGTTGCACTGGGTTGCAGCCAAATGGCTGGCCTAGGCTAGAAGAGAAGGTGTGTGCTTATTCTTTTGAAACAGCTCTCCCACCCCTGGTCTGTGGCTTGCAACACCCAAAAAAAGTTGATCTTTATGGCAGCTATAGCTAACAAAGCATGAATATAATACAGGAAAATTACAAAGCTCAACTGACCAAGGCCGTGGGCTGACAAAATACAATCTCTGGTGTCGCTGTTGGCTTAAGGAGCAACTGTGTCTTCTTCTGAAGATGTCTGTTCCCTCTGTATTGCAGCACATTTCTTTTCCTTTTCAGTCTCATGCCTTGGATCAGGAAAACAAGTTCAGAAGAACCATTCAGTAGCCAATTATTGAAGTGGTGAGGATGGGCAGTTGTTTGTTCTCCAGGTAGACTGGAGATCTATTTAGATCTTCATCTTTCTTGGAGCAGCTCTAGAAGGGGTTGCTTTAGTGTAGCTCTGGAAACCAGGGTCCTTTGCAGATGGGTCTGAGAAAATGTGGAGTGTTACATTAGTGATGTGGAGATGTGGAAATAGCTTTTGTGTCCCTGACTCGTACTCCTGGATGAGAGCACAGGAAGCAGAGCCCCCCTGAGTGGCTTTGGATCAAGGTAAAGGAGAAATTTCACTGGGTGTTCAGGCCTGGTGCTGTTGGGATCGGGAAGCCGTGTGGCTGCAGTGCAGGGGTGGTGGCAGCACTCTCGAGTGGCTGCGTGCTGTGCCTGTTCAACAGAGACTTGGGAGCTGCTCACAAGAAAACCCAGTTATAGAAAGACTGGGGGGGACTCCTCCCTGATTAGACAGCATCTTCACTGTTATCAGTGCTGAGAAACTCTTCTTATGCTTTTCCATAGAGAGATTCTTTCTATGTGTGCAATATATACGCATAACCCTGTGTATGTTTTTAAGTAATCCTGACTTTTGAAGGTTTTTTTAGTGAGTGGTAACTTTTACTGTGTCTTCTTGCTATCTTGCTTCCATTCAATACCTTGAAGTGCCTGAGCACTTTATGTGCACAGGATGAAGTTCTTGGACTCTTCAGGAGCCAGAGGTAACCACGCTGTCTCTTTCCCTGCTGCCCCGTGTTCCTAGCTGCCACATGGATTTACTGAGACATGGTGTGCTTTGCTCTTTGGTACAGAAGTATTTTGGTAGCTCAGCTACAGGTGGTATTTGGTGTGGCACATGTGTGCATTTTAAGTTTTCTCTCATTGTAATGTCTGGTTAGCTGCTCTGTATTTACAGTTTGCTCTGCTTAATTTAAAGTTCTCCTAGCATCGCTAGGGGAACTTAGCCTTAAAATAGATGGTTTGACCTTTTTTTTTTAAATTACTCTAATCCTCTGAGGCTTGATGTTCCTTCTTGTCAGAAGAGTGTATTTTTGCAGAGGTATTATCTCATTTGGAGAGAAATCATTCAGCACTAGGGTGCAGTGCCATTCATCTGTGCCTTTAAGAAGATTTTCTGTTTAGTTTACTTCTCTCATTCATAGCTCCCAAATATCAAATCAGGGCAGCATTTCATCCTTCCTTCTCCCAACTGGCTGTAATAGCTCAAAAAGAAGCAGTGGATATAGACTTGGTGTTGCATGGACACAGGCCCTGCAGCATCTCCTGCAGTGAAGGATGATGTTCTGCTGAATGCCAGTATTAGGAGTGTGCAGAAATTCTGATGTTTTGTTTCCCTCCTAAGCACCTCATTCAAGCATGTATTTCCATGGTTCATTCAGGAGAAATCCAGCTGTTTGTTGACTGGTGGCTGCATTATTGTGTAGCATTTTATTCAAGAGCCACATAGTACAGATGTGTTATGGAAAAACTGGGGCTGGATGCAGTAGGTCTGCAGGCTTGGACAGCCCTGACAGTGATGGCTGAATTGGAGCCAGTTGGGTTTGAGAAGGAGCTTGTGTAGCCCCTTGTGCACAGGGAGAGCATTATGGTTTCTGTTTGTATGTTGGTAAAGGTGGAGTCAGTGCCAGGAACTTCCTCTGCCAGGCAGGGTTTACCCAGGGTTTTGTTAATGTGCTTTCACCTGTGGGTGTTTAGTCTTGTTTTCCAGGAGCTTGGTTCTCTTTGCCCCCGCTGCTTTGTCCTTCCAAAATTTGTATTCCCCTACCTGAAGGAATGTCATCATTCCACTGCAATGTGCTCCTCTGCACCACCAGGAAAGTGGTCCTGCAGTTCTGCAGCTTTTTTTTAAACCATATACCCTCAGTCTTACTTTGCTGTTCTCCCTGTCAACTATGTAATGCATCAACAGGTTTCATTAAGCATCCTTCATCCTCCCAGTGCTACGACTGGGCAAGGAAGTATTAGCCCTGCTTTTTACATTTGGAAATACTGAGAAAGATGCAAATTTTCAAATGCTTTCCAGAACACTTGGCAATGAGCCATGATGAGTTAGGAAAAGAGTCCAAGTCATATTCTTTGCTGTAACAGTGATAGGAAGAGTGTAGGTAGAAAAAAAAACGTGGGCATTTGGCAGAAAATACTGTGGGCTAAAGCATGATGTAGTATAAGGAGTTGTGGTCTAGTTTGCTGGTTATAGAAATAATATTTGAATGTGTTTTCTGTACTACTGCAAATTCTGATTTGTTTACTGTTTGTGTAACACAGCTCCAAAATATATTTGATATGCCTTTGGACTCTCTCCCTTTCTATGATTTTTCCAGGTGAAGAGGATTGAAAACTCAGAGGTAACTGCTGTTGGTGCAGAAGGCTCTTACATGACAATAAACACACTGTGGTTTTGTGTGTGTGTGTGTGTGTGTGTGTGTGTGTGTGTGTGTGTGTGTGTGTGTGTTTGAAGACCAATCAGAAAAATTAAAGGAGGTCACTTCGATATAAAATTATTTCCTTGTATTAGTCGTAAGTACAGGGACAGTAACATCTGCAATAGTTTATTTTCCGAAGTGTGTAAAAGTGGCAAAGATGAGAACTTAAATCTCTTAAGATAAGCAACTGTACCTAAGAGTTAAGAAAACCCCAATTTCTTGACAAGAATTTAGATAAACTCTAAAATTGTCTGCATTTTGAGATCTAAGTAATTGAGTTGTGAAAATTCAGATTTTGAGATGCTGTCAGGAAACTGTTCCTGCCATGCTCTTGCCATGTCTTTTTGGCTAATTTATCTGTTAGTGCAAAGGTTTCTGCCTTCCTGCAGAATTTGGAAACATCCATATTAAGGCATGGTTAAGGTATTCAAAGTCTTTCCCCAGAAAACAGCTGTAGGTGCACAAGGTATACCACTGCAAGCCCTCTTGACCATATGATAATGCAAACTAATACGAAGTCTTTAAGAGCAGAACATCCTTTACCACCCAGGAGGAATAAAATCTTGTGTGTGTTTAAGAAGATTACTGTTAGCTCATCAGAGGGAATAATGAGAAGTTATGGGACAGAGCTGAAGAACTGTCATTAACTGAAAGCCAGTTCAGGGGATGGAATAAAAACCATGAGAGAATGACCAGAAAGCTATTCTGCACTTAATAATGTGTATGCTGGAGGTAATGCTTAGTTTTCTTACTTTAGCATGATTCAGGTTTTGTTTAGAAGACAGTTAGAACCATACTGTGGCAGTGCTGCGAGGAATAGCCATATAAGAGGGAGAGTAGAGGGAAAAGGAAAATATTAGAGAGAGGTGAAATGTGATTAGGGTTAATTAAAGTGTACTGTGAAAACTAGTTAGATGCTCTGGTCTGCCCTTTCTGTAATAAAAACAAACATGGTTATGCAACAAATTGAAAATTTATCTTTTCACTAATTCAATTCAAATTTGTTGCCTTAGACAAATATTGTAGATTAGGAAAAAAGAATGACGAACTTGTGTGTAATTCAGGTCAGCATATTTGAAGAGGAATCCTTTTGAAAAAGTAAAGGACTTAGACTTATTTTTTCAGGGTTTTTGTGTTTTGCATTGCGAGATGAATCTCTTTTTTCCTTTGTACAGGATGACTGGGATCATTCTGAAACATAGATACGTGTCCTTTTTTCCCCTTTAATTGACACTTGTTTTCTTCATAACTTCAGTAAAGAATACAGGCTTCCCTTTGGAGAGGAAGGTGCTCTTCTAGCACCAGAGCATGAGAGTGAAAGATGGAGGAAGGGGTGGATATTTGACTCCAGCACTGGGAATGATTCATCCTATGTCTTGATACAAAAAACCCCAAACAAACAAGCAAGAAAAACCATAAAAACCAAACAAAATAAAACAACAACAGAAAAAGGCATCAAAGGACATCCAGACACTATCCTTTTCCAGTCTGTCTTTTCTGCCATCTGGCTGTCCTAATGTTCCAGCATGTTGCAAGTTGAATTGTTGCTATTCTACCTGAATTAGCAGGTTTCAGACACTGTTGGTTACGGAATGCAAGGCAAAATGAATTTGAGGTTTGGCAATGAGTGTACAATAAATTTAGGAGCTGATAGTACTGCCTATCATGACTTGGTTTTCTCCACTTTTGGAAATTGTATTTGTCTTTTTGTGCTTGAGCTTTGTTTTCATCTTTAGCAGGTTGCATAGTGTGTGATGCTGTTGAGGATTAATGCTCATGTGTGGACCTGTGCTAGCACTATTGCACATAATGTTTTGGCCTCCAGGTTGCAAAGAATTCTTCTGCTAGTTTGTTGGAGTTTTTTGATGGTGGACAGAGGAGAAAAGGAAAGTCTCAAAAAAATGTAGCATTCCATGATGCTGTTTTTAGAAATTCTGTGTGGTGCAGATTTATGTAAAAGACACTTAAGAAGCATTTGCCTGCCACCCCCAGTTTTTTACCTCCTGTGAATAAAAGGATGTTAATACTGTGAAGCACTGTTCTTCCAGGCTCAGTCCTGTGAACAACCTCAATGTGGTGCATGGCTGAAATTAACTTTTTACACTGGAGCTATAAACATTGTTCTGCTTCTCTCTGTGAATAATATGCTGATCACCTCCAAACAAACAGCGTGTCTGTTCATGACTAGAAATTCACTTTGAGTTAAGCAATATTTGAATTGAAAGTGTGAAGAGTATGATGTCAAGCCTCCATGGAAAATGATACTAAAAGTTGCCAGCTGTTTCAATGCACAAGTTGTAGTGGTGTCAGCTGTATTACTAACTGGTGATTCTACAAGTTTTGTGAAGCACTGAAACACAACGAGTGGGGAAGGTAGTCCTTATTCTTGAGTGGATTTTAATTTTCATGGACACACAGAATCATAGAATGGCCTGGGTTGGAAAGGACATTAAAGATCATCTAGTTCTAGCCCCCCTGCCCTGGATAGAGACAACTTTCAGAAGTCCAGGTTTCTCAGAGCCCCATCCAACCCGGTCTCCAACACTCCCAGGGATGGGGCAGGCACAGCATCTCTGGGCAACCTGTGCCAATACCTCACCACCCTTACAGGGAAAAATTTCTTCTTAAATCTAATCTAAACCTCTTTCATTTTGAAGACTTTCCCCCTTGTCCTGCCACTGCCTGCCCCTGTAAGTAGCCCCTCTCCATCTTTCTTGTGGGCTCCCTTCAGCTACTGGAAGGCTGCGATTAGGTCACCCTGAAGCTGCCTTTTCTCCAGGCTGAACAACCTCAGTTCTCTCAGCCTTTCCTCATAGGAGAAGTTGATTAGATCCCTTTAATCAACTTGGTGCCCCTCCTATAGACTCATTCCAACAGATCTATGTCCTTCCTGTGCTGGGGACTCCAGAGCTGAAGGCAGCACTCCAGGTGCACGTTGTTGGCTTGTGTTCAGTGTCTCATCCACCAGCACCCCCAAGTTCTCGGCAGGGCTGCTCTGGACAGGTTCATGCCCCAGTCTGGATTGATACCTGGGGTTGCCCCAGCCAGGTGCAGCACCTTGCACTTGGTCTTGTTAAATGTAATGAGATTCCCATGGGCCCGTTTCTTGAACTTGCCCACATCCCTCTGAATGTCAGCCTGGGTGAGCTCTTCTAGGAAGAAGCCAACTTTGCCTGTGCTCCGTCATTCTGTAGCTTCATAGAAGTGTAATTCTTGTTCAGGCTTCTCTTTGGGCTTTCAATTACACATACTATTTCAGATTTTCAGCAGAAGTGAGAGTTCACTGTTCAGTCTGTATGTGTGGGGGGTGGGGTTAGGGGGGAAATACTTGTTTCTTTATGTTACTTATGTGCCTGAAATTTAAGGGTGTGGTTGCATATCTTTATAAATCCATATTGTGATTACAGA
This sequence comes from Cettia cetti, assembly GCA_013401135.1. Taxonomy (NCBI): domain Eukaryota; kingdom Metazoa; phylum Chordata; class Aves; order Passeriformes; family Sylviidae; genus Cettia; species Cettia cetti. The sequence continues at coordinate 22,021 of VZUI01033404.1, forward strand.
CTCCAGAAAGATCTGAAAGTTTGGCTCGAGTAAAGCTTCTGTTTTAAAATGAAGTGTGGTTTGTTTTTAAGTCATGAGGTATAGTTTAATTGCAAACTGGAGATCTTTAAAACCATCCTTCTCTTAACTGTCTACTAATTTGAAGTAACTGTGAACCCAAATGAAGGGCAAATAGTGCTTGGTTTTGAATTATTGGTATTTATGGAAAGGCAAACAGTTTCCTTCCCTCCTGCCCTTGCCACAATAAGGGCATTGCTTTTGTGCAGTGTAAACTGCATTTAGTAATGGTCTTGTGCTTAAGAGCTTCTAGTTAATGAGACCTATTAACAATAATGAAAAATGGCATCCTTAAAGTGCAGAGCTAGTCAGAAAAATAATTCTCCAAGAATGACTGGATAGCTGTGTACTCTTTCTTGGCTTATTTAATTTAAGAGGTGGGGGAGGAGCACAGTCTTGGCTCTGAAACTAATTATTCTCCTACAAATGTGCCCGTGATCTGCAGTTCCCGCTGGGGATTTGCAGAGCTGGGGCTTCTAGAGCTAAGGAGCTTCCCAGACTGAGCCTAGCTGAGATGGGGGCATGTAGGCTTGGCTTTGCTTTCCCAAGACTCAGTGGGAGCCACAGTAGTAAAACACTTTTTTTTGTCTGTTCAAATGAACACATCTGAGTCAACAGCACAGAGCAGTTGCGTGGAGTAAAAAAGTGATTTTTAACGTAATTATTCATCTGGCTATGTTTGTATTTTAGTGTGTTGCCACCTCTGCATCATGTGCTGTTTTAGTTAGACAGGGTATGCATTGCTTTTCAATATGTGAATAATCCTGCTTAAGGAAAGGGGAGGATTGGCAATGATTTTATTGGATTTGAAATACAAAAACCCCTACATTCCCGCTTAGGAAAGGACACAAGCAGACTGCCTGGATGATGGCTGTTCATATGAAAAAATAGTAAGGCATTATAGGGAAAGTCTAGAGAAGTGAAAGCTACCTGTGTCTCTTCCTTGGTGTCCTCCCACTCAGTAATGCACTCATTTCCTATTTAGTGGGAAATTTAATAATTTTCTTTTCAGCTAGTACAGCCTGTCATGCCAGCTAGCACACTTGGAACAACTTCACTTAGTATGGGACCACCTTGTCCATCTTCACTAAAAAGGATTTCTCTGATTGTTCTGTTACTGCTCTGTTTGTGCTAAGAATTACAGCTTTCTGTGGTTATAGGTGTTCTGTATATTGGGAGAACTTCCATGCTGTGGGACAAAGTGGGCACATTTTAGGAGAGATTTTTCCTGTAAAGGGAATATTTCTTCTCCCACTTTGAAGGCAGCATTGATTGATGGAGATAGACTTAATTTCTTGATTCTGTACCCTGGCTGCCAACTCAAGCTAATGGTACCACACCCTTCAGGGTTTTAATTGAACTTCATCTTCTAAGGAGGCACCATCCTATTAACTGCCATCTGTGGCAGGATCACGTGCTCGGAGCAGTCCTGGATGGAGAGACAGTGTCCATCTCGGTGGTGATTCTTCTGTCTCTTTATCCTCTGCTGCTAAGCAGAAAGGTGTCAGTGTCTGCTCACAGAGGAGCTGTTTCTGTGCTATAAAGAAAGCATTTCAAACCACTTTTTGTGTTCCACTAGCAGATTTTGGGAGGTTCATGTAAATTTTTCAGGATATATTATATGCTAATGTGTGTGTCCTTTGTGGAAGAGTTGGGGTGTTTGCCACTAAGCACTCAACCCCTACTGTAGGGACTGTTGAGCCATCTGTGGGAGACAAGCACTTTCTTCAAAAGAAAACAGGCTTCTGAAGCTGTTTCTGTGTGGAAATTGGAATCCATGGATGCCTAGGGCATGCAGGAGCATTGGCTAGCAGCTTCCTTTAAAATGGAGCTGAGAAGGAAGCTGCATGGTGAGCTGCTGCATCCCTGGTGGAGCTGCAAGATTGTTGGACAGGAAGCAAGCCACTGCATGGAGGAGGTGGCTGGCAGTGAGGCAGGGAGCAGAGCACTGATGGGGGTGTGCAGAGTGCTGCTCTGTAGGTGAGAGGAGAAATTAGTTCTTGGTGCAAAGTGTTTTGTGGCCTGATGGCCAAAACCACTCACCAGTGCCAGCTCTGCGTGCACATTTGGCCAGATTTTCTTTTCCAGTTCTTGCTCTCTCCTGCTGTACACTGCCACAAATCCAAGATTTTTGAGTTTGACCTAGAATTGCAAGGATATACCTCTGCTCTGTTTTCTTAGACTGGTGTGTTTGAAAAGATTGGGATTTCCTTAGTGAAAAATCAAAACAGAGATGATTTCCCCTGGAATTTCTTATCTTCTAATAAGGTGTTAACAGAAGGAAGGGAAAAAGTAATCCAGCAAACCTGAATACCACGATGTAAGCTTGTGCTAAAACTTGGATGTTGTTAATTGCCTCTTGCTCTCCTTAGCTTGTCTGTTTTTGAGGTGGAAGCACTGAGCAAGCATCTACTGGGCATAATTTATCTTGACATTCCCATTGTCGAGCATTCCATGGGATCAAATATCTAATCATGTGTTCTCTAATCACATCTGTGATATGGCTTCACTACCAATTTGCATAGACAGTGTTAATTCTGCTAGTTCTTTAACTTCTAGGTATTTTGGAACAGAACTTAAGTATTCCATTTTTAAAAACGTGTTATACCTACTGGATCTATATAAATGTTCTTTCTCTTTCTCGTCATTGACTTGGTCATTCAGTGCTGCAATCGAGTGTTTTATTATTCACACTCCTGGGTTAACTGTTGGCTGATAGGGAAGGAAGGCTTTTACAGCTATGAATCCTTTACTAAGAGATAATGTCTTCTGCAGTAGCTGCCACTTCTCCTTCTATCTCCCTGTCTATGACTTGTAAAAAGTATGCAAAAGAGCATGGGGAACAAAGATACAGTTTGTCACAATCTGCCATTGCTTCCAGGATGTCTAGAATGTCTATTGACTAGAGTGAATCAGGATAAATGGCTGGGTGCCACTTCAAAGTGCATTTAGTGTGTGGATATTAGAGCATAGTTTCTGTGTAGCTGCTATGGAAGAGGAGACACCAAGAAGTGCCCTTTATTAGAAGCACCTATAGCAAATGAGTACCTCTGGGGCAATATTGCCCTTTTCCTTAAAAACCTTACTCACAGCTTGTGTAATAAGGTGATAAGGAACTCATTGCATTTTGGTGACTGTTGAGGTTAGGTATTAAATTCAGACAGAAAGCCCAGTACCCCCTCTATTTTTTTCTTTTTTCCTTTTCCCTCCTGTCTGTCTCCATTCTTTCAGAAGTAGCTAATGTCTGGTCAAAGCAAGTCAGATTGTTGGGCAGGCAGCATCTGTGGAAAAGCAGAGAGTCATACTGGGCCTCAACCTTTTAGAATGCAGACAATTTTGCATCTTGGATTGTGTTTCTGTAAAATGGTGTATTCTGTTATGGCTGGAGCTATTAGACTAAATTGATTGTTGTTTAAAGCATCTGAAAATCCAGTGCTAGAAGTTGTCATGGGAAATGCTAGATGTTCTTTTTGTAGCCAGTATGAAATGCTAGATCTGTATTTTTGTTTGAAGGGTGTTTCAAATTCTTCTTGATGCTTAGTCATGATCTGTCTAGATGTTAACGTGCATTTTCTACATAGTAAATGCAGACGTTAACAATTTATGTGCTGAACGGAAGGATCTTTCCTATAACATTAAATATTTGCTAATAAGCTGTCATGTTTTGGGCCACTCTGGTCTACTGAGGTAGATGATTAGAGCTGGTCTAGCAGCTGCCCTTAGAGCTTTGCTAATCAGAATCTTACAAACTGAACCAAGAGCAAATACTTTATCTTTGTAATAAAATTTAATAAGCTGAGGTGTCTCAAAGTGCATTCCAAGCTTACAATGGTAATGGGACCACTGAATTGCAGTCATAGGCTGGGGAATCACAGAACGAAGCTGTATCTTAAATGGGAGCTGAGTCTGAATTCTCCTATTGCGTAACTCAGACGTGATTGTGACAGTTAACATGTTGGGAATATGATGGTTCAGCATAAAATCAGAAGAAACAGTAAAACTCTTTTCTTGGAGTGGGGAGTGGTTATAGTTAGAGCACTTTTAGAAGTGTGAGGAGCAGAGGGAAGCAGCCTTGCGCTGATGGACACAGGAAGATGCAAAGTAAAGATCTAGTGTATTTTTGCCAAAATATGACTCATTGTTTCTCTTGTCCAAATTATATTTCTGGGAGCATCTGATCACCACAGAGTTGCAAACTGATTTTGCCCAGTGGTTAAGACTAAAGGATGCATCTTGTTATCATGAAGGCAACCAAAAGTTCCTGAGGGCAGTCTCTTGTCAGAATATCTGGATAGGGCAAAATATGTTTACTCAGCAGGAGGCAGAGAAGACTGGAAAAGCACCTTAGAGCAGCAGGCATTTGGTTTGCTGAGATATATTGCCCTCTTTCACCTCCACTGTCAGTAACCGAACTGCCCCAAGTCCTCCTGTATGAGGACCTGCTTATTTGATAAACAAAGCAAACTCTTAAAAATCCCCTCTTTTCCTGGTAAAATGGGTGTTTTCCCTCTCTGGACTCTGCTTATCTTCTCTTCCCTGTGCTGCAGATGAGAGAGGCCAAGACAGGTTTATCTTAGCCCACAGCAGTGCAGCCTGCCAGCAGTGTGAGTCTGGCGCAGAGCGTCCTGCCAGCCACGGCTCTTGGTGGTGCTGCCTGGCTCTTCCTTCTGAAGCGCCTTCCTCCCACACCTGCCTGGGCAATTTGGTAGCTGCTTTCCCCAGACATGTCTTCACTTTCTTTGTTCCTGTGGAGACATCTTCATGATTTTTCTCTTAGTGTGCAGAATTACGTATAGGCTGTAATAATGAAGAGCTTCTCAAATAAGCAGTCACTGATGTATTTTTCTGGATAAGTTGCTGTCCCCTTGAAGCTTACATTTCTTTTAGTTGTGGAGTCAAGTGTCCTATTTCTTTAATATTTGAATAATTCTTGATGTTTGGCTCCATTCTGTTCTTGTAGGGCAAACTGGAAAGCTTTAGCTGTCTCCAGTTTTAACTTTGGATGCTTTAAATGCCTCAGTGCTCTGACCTGGTTGTTTCCTGACCAACTAGAGCTCGAGAGAGAATTGCTCTATATGCTTATAGGCATAGAAGGAGATGCTACTCCCTGCAAGTTCTCCAGTATACTGAATGAATGAGAGGAAGCTAAGTGCAGATTTAGTATTTGGTACAGTCTAGTTTTGACTGTTCTTGTTAAAGAGCAGTAGGCAACCTGAGGGATATCAGACAGTGTCTGTTCTCATAGGAGAGGTACTTGGTTCTGGCTGTAAGCAGCTAACTGTGTAATTGCTTCTTGGGAAATCGCTGTGTTTCACTGACTGCTGAACAGCTCATCTCTAAGCACTGCTGTCTCAGTAGCAATGTCCTGTTTGCCTTGATACAATCCAGATCACATGTGATATCCAAGCATTCTGTGGATGGGGTTTTATTTCTTTCTTTTTAGGCACAGGATCTGACTCCTTGGAAATTTCAAATAAATTGCTGTATTCTCACTCTACTTTTTTGGTCTCCAGAACTGAGTATTTTTCTTCACTACATGATGAGGAGATGGTAAAGATAGATATTCCCTATGTACTTATAAAAATGATGGCCTCTTTATGAGTGCCAGAAGTTATGAGGGGAGAATATTAGGGGAGCTCTGAACAGTTTTCTCTTATGATGGATCAGTAACTAGGGGTAATTAGTCAGAAGACTAGAACATCCTATGGTCTGACATGAGCTGTGTGTGAGCAGTATCTAGGAGTATCACAGCAAAGGATAGTTGGATTGTCCCCCATACCAACATGAGCAGTCTCAGCCAGCGTGAGCTCTGCTGCAGTTGAAAGAGGCAGCCTTTCTTCTGATTGTTCCCTCCTTGCACTAGCACAAATTCTTTATATAGGTGTGTGGTGAACCAGGTTAATGATGGATCAGTTCAGTTATCCAGTTCAGTGCGCTGCTGCCCAAGTGCTTGCGTCAGCATCAGAAGTAAAGAGGATACAGGGCCATTAGCAAGAGGCAGGGGAAGGATGGGACTGCAGTGACTGCCAGCTTTGCAACAAGGGGATCTCCTGTACCTGCTCTTGGACAAATCTGCACCACAGACAGTGCCAGAAGAGTCATCTTTTTTTTTCCTAGAGATGCTCAAAAAAACCTGGCGTTATCTTAACTGTGGCATTTCAGGGGAGGAAGTCGGGGTACTACACCAGTGCTGCAGTGGCATGTTAACTCCTACAGCTGTGCCACTGAAACCCTCAGTTCCAGTAGCTTACCTAAGGAATCAGAGATGCTGTTGCATTTCTGTGCAGATGAATTACTGAAATACTATCTGATGGGTATGTGGGCTTTTTTTGAGGAAGTGTGAGGTTCTTTAGGCTAAACACTGTCTTGCTGTGGTGTTAGCTTTGCTGATGTACACTAGCCTTTGCTGAAGAAACTCTTCTAATGCAGCATCCTGGAATTGCTATGCCTATGAAATTTATTTACTGGTAGACATGATCCACAGAGATAGGAAGACCAGCAGTGGTTAGTATCACCTTCAGCAGAGAATTTTAATGTTCTGGAAGTGTAGTCCTGATGGTGTTTTCTATCCCCACAAGCCTCCGTGTCAGGTGCTGAACCTGAAATTTGGGTCTGAGATTGGTCTCATTATCTGTTTAATGCTGCTGCATGGTTGAAGAGAGTATCATACAGTCTTAAGATGGCTTGAATGAAGAGATCTCTCTGCAGTGTCTCTTTTGTCTCTGTGGGAAGTCATTTCGTACAATTGAAGAGCTAGGCTCCAGGAGTGGGAGCGGTTATCTGCGTGATCCCTCGCAGTGTCATTGCCCACACGGTGAGTCACTGGTAATGCCTGAGTTCTTATTTTTAGTCCCGTTGCTGCCATCGCGCTGAAACCATTGGCCGGTAAGAGACTTAAGCGAGGAGATAAACATGTTAATCTCCCCCGACCTTCCCCCTCAGCTGCTGCCTCTGCCTTTGTGCATCTCAAGATGTCGCCTTCCCTGGACCATCGGGCTGAATGATGTCCCCTGTGTACCCTGGTGGGATGTCACTCAAACGTTTTCACGATTAAGCGCTGGAGCTGGGAGGAATGCCTTCCGTGCACGTGGGTTTGCACGTGCAGGCAGGGCAGTGTGCTTTGTCAGCAGGCAAAGCAAGCTGGGCGGGCTGTCACCTTTGCCATCAGGGCTTTACAGGGAATGTCCACTCTTTCCTCAGGTTGTGTCACAAAGTGCCTTTCCCTCAGTTCCCTGGGGCAGAGTTCTGAAACAAACTAATAGGATTCTTTTGTATAAGCTTGCTGTAACAATTAAGCAAGTTTGTTCCTTTTGGTGAGTTTTTAAAGTATCCTGTTGAATTCTTGGGTGAGGTCACTGGTCTCGCTGATATATTATTTTATTCTAATAACTGTTTTTGCATTTATTCTTAGGCTTCCTATTTTACTTGCTTTCTTGACATGGCAAAATAGAGGATATGGGAGTACTAATGAGCGCTTCTTTGCCCAGTAGTGGGCTGGTATTGATGCAGACTGAATAGACTGTTTTCTTCTGCCCTGTCCTTCTTGTGCTCTCTTTCCTAGATACTTCTGATCCTGCAAAATTAATTAGTTTGCAGTTCCCTAGGGTTCCAGCTAGTTGTTTTCTGTGGTTAATTTTGGTAGCATATGTGTCTCCAACTTCGGGGACTCCTAAACAGATTTACACTGTGTGAATTTTGGGGGAAGAAAGGAGTGTGTTCAGCTTTCTATGGTTTTGTTAGCAGGATTGATTGTTTTCTTAAATTATGTCTTTTGAGTTTTGCTTGGTGAAGAGAAATGAAGGAAATACAATCAGCTGGTGGGGACTTGGTGTTGTTCCAGCAATAACCTGAGCCCATGTGGACCTCATTGCTCCAGAAGTCCCAAAACACACATCCATAGCTAGTAGCACTGTGTGTTTATGGGTGATCTGCTTCTCAGTTTCTTTGGCTCAGTGGCCTTGGGTAGCCAGCTGTAGCTTGTAATTTGAGTATGGTTCAGACTCCTGAGCTCCTGGCAGTGTGCTGGTGGGACAACAAGCACATGCTTAACTGGGATGGAGTTCAGTCCTGTTGATGATGGCTCAGTTGGTGTCATTCTTCTGACCTTCCTGGTCCAAAGCCTCTTTCACTTCTGCACCCTCATTTTTGTTCCTGTCCATGTGCCTTTGAGGATGGCCCAATCTTTTTAAAATTTGAAAACTTCTTTCTGATATCTACCTTTTGGAGGAAAAAAAAAAAGTGCTGGGTGATTGAGGTCTGCCTGTTTGTTTGTTTGTTTGTTTGTTTGTTTGCAATCTCTTCTGACTGTCAGACCTGGGAGAACATTAACTGAACCTAAGAATAGCACACTCAAGTATAGGGTTGAGCCATGAGTTGAACACAGTAACTATCAGTACTGCCCCATCCTGCTGGATGATGTGATGTAAAAAGGCAAGTGAAGGGTGTGATCACAGTTTTGAATGAAGAAGTAGTGCTGCCAGCGTGCTGAGGTGGGGGACCAGCCCTGTGTGTGACTGAACTCACCTGCAGCTTCTCTGGAGGCTTCTCATTGCACTGAAAATGAAATTGACTGTGGACAGTGGAGTTATGAGAGAGCATCACTTCACCCAGATATGTTGTGAGCTCCTGGAGCTGGTCTTCACGTGTCTCTCCCTTTTTATGTGTTTTTCTGTTTTTATTAGTATTTGTTTTTATTATTATTATTGTAAAGATTTTCTTCTCAATGTGTTCAGTGTTTGAGAGTGAAAATGCACAGGAGTGGACAAGCAAAACATAATCAGTTATATCTCGCTGTGTCTGTATTCTCCCTCCCTCTCTCCATTCCTTTTACTGTGCTACTCCTAGTCTAAACACAAGTACTAAGCATCTGAAGCTGATGAAGAGAGAGCTGAGTCTCTGCTGGCAGTGTATCAGAAGGTATGATTGCAGCATGAAGGACATAGTTCACTAACTTTATTCTCAGTGGTGTAGAGATAATAGCATTGAAGTCCCAGTGATGTGGGTTTCAGTGGAGGCTAGCAGCTTAGGCACATATGTAAGTCCCCAGCAGGCCTGTGCAATTTGTGTTCAAGTCTATGAATCCCACTATTACTACTCTTGCTAGTGAGGTGTAGTGCTAACATGGATATGTCTGTTCATGCTGTGATTAAACCTTTGATTGTGGAGTAGACATCTCCATACAGATTTGAGCTCTTTTGCAAGGACAGAAGGTGCCCAGCAGGAACAATACCAGAAGCTGGGTGTCTGTCTCCTGCTCATGAGTGCCAGTTCCAGAGGAAATTGTTATGCAGTTTGCTTATCGCTTCAGTTTTACACCATCTCTCTCTCTGTTGCCGTGCTCTTAAAGTGAAGGTCTTGACTTCTCAGAGGACAGCTGCTCATGATATCCCTTTGCACAGGCCCTTGTTCACTAAAGCCCAGCCTCCTGGAACTTTTCCTCTCTCTAACCCTATGGAGAAAAATCTGTGTGATCATTGGAGTACTTATAGGCAACAGCTTGTCCACGATGCTGGATTCATCATCATCATCATCAGATCCAAGGGACAGCTGATTTCTGTCCCCTTAGATGAGGTGAGGAGGCAGATGGATGTAAGACACTTTGAGAGCCGTCCATCTGTCCATTCATGGCAGAGTAGCAAAGAGAGGGCTCTAGAAAGCCAAAGGATTTTGATAGCCTGTGTCTGTGCTAGCTGTGGTGTGTTAGAGGTGCTGGTGTTTTTAATGTCCTGGAGGTCATGAAAGTTAGTACTGTGGCTGTAGTGTGCGTGTGGAATTATGATGACTCTGTGGCTTATGAAATGTGAAAAAGGGATCTAAAAAGCAGGAAAGTGACCACAAAGCCTAGTAACCTTATGTGTGCTGTAGTATACCTTGCTTTGCTCCTCCACACACCTTTTCTGCCAAAGGAATGAAAATGCAACTATTAGCTATGTTAGTGTCTAAGTTTCAGCAGTGGGATTGTTGGGTTCTGGTTTATCTCAGGGATTTTTGGTTTGAAGAGGCCTTGCTTTTTGTTGTTTGTTTGGGTTTTTTTTTTTTCCTCCCCACAAAGCTCCAGAGAAAACTATGTTCTTGGAAAGATGTCTCAACTCCGCCTCGTGGATGTGTTAGCCCTGGAGCTCCCCAGAGCAGATGCCTCAAGCACTGCAGAAAACAGGGGTGAACTGTGGGGATGGCAAGACTGAGACCAAGATCACCTGATTCTTGAAATCAAAATAATAGATACCTTCTGCTTCCCTGTGTGCTCTGGGTGATCTGTCAGATCTGGTGACAGGTTCTGGGAATTTCATTTTTCTGTGCTTGGTTCTTGACACAAAGCTCACCAGCAGTATTGACTGTGATCATTGCAGTCATGGCCATGCAGAAGTTCCCCACTGTCCCTACCAGAGACCTTTCCCTGCCACCTGGTCCTGTGTCTGCCAGCTGTAGATCTATCAAGATCCAGTTTTGAATCAAGGGGGCTTCCCCACTCTAGATATCACCGTGGATTCATGGATTTATTCAAGGCTGCTGTTAGCATCTTGGGCTCTGTGAAGCAGGAAGTGTACAGTGAAGGTCATTTATCACTGCTGGATTGGATGCAACGTTCCTGTGTCCGTAAGTGTGATCAAGTAATCACTGGGAAAATCCTTGCTGACCTGTTCTTCAGGACTTTTGCAGCCTCTTTTTCTGGATTAGACAGACACTCATTCAGGAGAAGGAAACAGCTTGCATGCAAACTGATGGCTCAGCCACCTTCTGTTACTCTTTGCAGTAGCCTCAGCTCCATTTGAACGGCTGCTTCTGCTGGGCACCAGAGTGAAATCCTGTCCCTCATGGTGCAGTTCCCTCCCCCACTTACTCTTCCCCAGGCAGACATCCACAGATGCTCTATGCTGGTCATGCCATGGACTGCCTCTCTGAGCATTCAGTTTCTCAGTGTTCCTGCTGCCCCTAAGTTGGACACAACTCTGGATACACTGCCTGTGTGGTCCTTCTTTGTTATGCTTTACAAATAGTGCTGTGCTCTGAACCTCAGTTGTAGTGATGCAGGGAGTTCCTGTCTCTGTTCCTGTGAAGCTCTGTAGCAGGAGATGAGAATTATCATCCAGCTTCTGAATGAGGGTAGAGCCAGAAGGGAATTAGCCTCTGACGTATGGTTGAAGGGACAGTGAACGCACATCACTGATGGCATGTGGGCATAGGTTAAGAAGGTCAGGATAGCAAAGCAACATCTGCATAATCCCTTTGCTGTTTTGTGTGAAGATGAATGAGTGGCTGGGCAGGGGAAGGAGGCATCAAAATCACTGTTTGCAGGGCAGACTGAAGTGTGGTTACAGGTTTGATTTTTGTGAGTTTTTTTTTTAACAGGAATGAAGATGTTTTTAGTATAGTAGCAGTAAAACTTGCACTGAGCTGTCAGCCCTCTTCTCAGGAATTTGAGAACTTCCTAGAATTGCTCATGTGAACTGGAGGCAGATTCCCCACAGCTCAGGAACTCTTGAAAAGTTGATAACAGCTCAGCATACTTTACTCTGTGACTACTCTTGCATTCCTCAGCCTGCCTGACCCTCCAGCCCTCTGGAATGCGAACCTCTCTACAGGTGCTGGTAGAAGCACAGCAGCAGCATTTCCTTGGTGCTTCCTTCATACTGAGGGGCAGGTCTGTCTTGCTGTAGCCTTCCCTGTTGGCTGTAGGCAACACAGAGCAAGGAAAGAGATGATTCCTGTCTGACTGCTGGGGATGAGGTGTGCTTGGAAAGCTGGAGCAGGTACAGAAGCCATGCAGAAGTACAGTGTAGTGCCGACACTTCAAACTCTTCTGGCTATGGGAGAGTCTCTGTGTATTTTGGGCTTTCTGCAGCATGCTGCAACTTTAGGGAGGAAAAGAGGAGTGGCTGTCTTTTCAAAACCTCTGAATTGCTTGCCTAGCACTCTTCCTTTGAGGATGAGCTTTCATGAGAACAGTGACAGCTACTAGAGAAGCTGCAGCCTCAGGATTTTCCTGCGTCTTCCTCCCACCAGAGCTGGCGGTGCTGTTTTGATGTATGTTTAATAGGCCAAGCCTTGAGACAGTGTGGGCCAATGCCAGTTGGAAGGATCCATTTTCCAGCTGCATCTTCCTAGCTGGTGTCTGTCAGAGAGCAGAAGGCAGTGCCTAGGTGGAGGTATATGGAGACCTTGTGCCATTATGAGCACTTTCTAGAAGGAAAAGTGCAGCAGCTGCGCTTTGGGGCATGGAGGCCTTGTCTCCCATAGAAGCCAGGAAGATAGAGCCCTCCTCAGCTTCCTTTGGAAAAAAAAACCAGTGGATGACTAATACATTCTTTGTAAATATAACTTATCCTATCAGTGACTAATGAAGGCTTTTTTCTCCCTTCCTCTCCTGTCTCACTAATATAAATGCAGTTGCTCAGAGCTCTCTTTCCTCTTGTTTTGTTTTATTTTATTCTTGTCAGTGTGTAGCAAGTGATGCGGGTCTTTTACAAAAGGCAGCTTATTGCCCCTTTTTCTCATGTGAAACTTAATTCTAGATGGTAATTTGTGTATTAATTTTTTTTATGAGAGTAATGGTGCACTCCTAAAGTGATTTACTGTTCCATATGCTGATCTTTGTTTCTCATATTGGAACCTGTGTCAGGTCTATAATGCAGGAGAATCAACCCTTGCTTTAATTTTTCTGGTTAGACATGTGACAGCATGCAGTTAGTCCTGTACAACTGGACTGTGCTCAGATACTTGCTCCTGATTGCACACCTAATCCTTGTGAAGGGCCATCCTATTTTCTTCCTGGCATTCTACTAACAGACAGCTGCCAGCCTGCAGGTTAGGAAGCCTGGGGGCTTGCTAAAAGCTCTTGGAGAAAGCTCACTGTGTTAGTGCCATGCTGTCTGGCCCTCACAGATACACACAGTATGCTAACAAGCTACCCTAAAGAACCAGAAACAACATTCACCAAGATGTCTGGGGAGATACGACTCATGTGGTAAGTGCATTATTAAAAAGAAGGACTTGTAATTCAATAGAAAGCTTAGTTTTATGTGGAAATGGTATATCAAATAGAAAAAATGCACACAGACATTCTCTGAACCCTGCTCTGGGTTGTCTCCATGGTCTCAAACGTTATTCATCATCGGAGGCAGATCTGTAAGGGACTTGGAACAGTAATGTTCTTGAGCGCTGTCTTGGATTTGGCAAGCAGATCGCATAGAAGCCTGTCTGACCTTCTCACATTGACCTTTTCTGAAAAGAAATCTAGAAAACTGCTTGTAAGTTGGGTCAGGTTGTTTTGCACTCAGATATATTTCTATTTTCAAGACAGCAAGGACAGGAAAAGATGTCTTAATGCTGTCAAACACAGTCCTTCAAGCTCTGCCTTGTGAACCTTCTGGAGAGAGCAAAGAAGAGCAGTACTTGGTAAGACAATTCATCTTCTTTTGAGGAGGCCATCAAGTGCATATTCTTCCTTCCCACTCTGTGCAAACCAGCCTGTGTAACGTTCCTCTGACAGTTCTATGTTGCTAGAGCAGTAGTTTACATGTCACTGCAATGTTATGAAGGAGAATTTTGCAGAATATATATATATTATTTTTTTTTTGTCCTTTGTCAGGCAGGATCATGCCTCATTTTCTGACTGTTTTGCTTTGCAACTGCTGTCTGCCCTTCCCTCTGCCAAATCATGACTTGTTCTCTTTGGTTGCTCTCTCTGCCTGTGCTGGTATGACACCAAGTCTTCACTGCAGCCTTTCCCCACCCCCTGTTTATATCCAGGTTATAACTGACCTAGGTTGCTGCTCCTGTGGCAGAGTAGCTGCTTGCTCTTGCCTACACTTGTGCTCGCTGGTCTCTGGGGTGCTTGTAGAAGTGAATCATAGCATCACCAAATATCGTGAGCTGAAAGGACCCACAAGGATCACTGAAGTCCAGCTCCTGGGACTGAACAGGACCATCCCCAAGAATCACACCAGGTGCCTGAGAGCATTGTCCAAACACTTCTGAACACCATCAGGCTAGTGTTGTGACCACTGCCCTGGGGAACCTGTTCCAGGGCCAACCACCTGCTGGGTGTAGAACCTCTTCCTATCCAACATAAACCTCCCCTCAGCTTCAGGTAACTTCCTCGGGTCCTGTCACTGGTCCCTGGAGAGGAAAGATCAGTGCCTGCCCCTTTGCTCCTGCTCCCAAGGAAGTTGTGGGCTGCAATGAGGTCTCTCCTCAGTCTGCTCTTCTCCAGGCTGAACAGACCAAGTGACCCCAGCCATTCCTCATAAGCCTTCCCCTCAAGGCCCTTGGCCATCTTCGTAGTGCTTCTTTGGATGCTCTTTATACGTTTCTTAGATTGTGGTGCCCAAAACTGCCCCCAGCACTCCTAGTGAGGTGCACTGCCTCAGGGCAGAGCAGAGGGGACAGTCCCCTCCCTTGCCCGGCTGGCAATGCTGTCCGACGCCCCCCAAGACACGCTTGGCCCGCCTGGGTGCCAGGGCACTGCTGACTCATGTTCAGCTTGGTTTGACCAGGACCCTCAGATCTCTTTCTGCAGGGCTGCTCTCCAGCATCTCATTACCCAGTCTGTACACACAAGTGGAGATAGCCACGTGTTATGGTCCTGCCTGACTTTCAGAGGTCACCAGCAGAGTGGCCCTCAGCTGTCTTTTGGGTCCCTTCTAAATTAAGATTTATATGAAGTTATTTGCTGACTTTACTATAAAGAGCCAAAGTATGCATTTTCTTCTATAGGCCTTTTGAGTTCATTTGTATTTCAGAATGAAAAATAGTTTTATTTATAAGCACAAATCTATTGGCTAAAATGTGAAGTAAGGAAAGAGTCCACAATTATGGTGAGATGGAAAGAAAATAAAAAGGGAAACCTGGACTTCAAAAGCAAGAAATCTGTGCTGAAATCACACATTAATTCAAACTCTGATCACAAAATGGAAACAAATTTGCCATTTAAAAGGCAGCATAATTGCTGGTAGCAGCAAACTGTTTCTCCTAAAAATGTTTCTTTTTCCAAAGTACATGAACTGCTGCTCTATCCCGAGAAAGTTCAACAATCCTAGTGACTTCCTGCTCCCACAGACCTTTAAACTCTGAGTTCTTGGTCTTCTTCACTGCTCAGGTATCTTGCCTTAGGCTTCAGAGTTAGGCTAAAGAAATGCCACTCTTAAATGTGACAAAGTGTGATTGATTGCACAAGCAGGGCCTGAGCCAGCTGATATGAATCTGCCACTGTCACAGATGTATAAGCAGTGGGGCACGTGATGTATGTTCTGTGCTCAGGAGCCAGATGCTTAGGGAAGTTAAGCAGAGATTACTTTAGAGTGGTATTGGATGGACCAAGCTGACCGATGGAAGGAAATAAAGAAGTCTTCCCAGGTCTCCAAGTCCACTGGTTGATTTATCTATTTCTGTATTTTTACATGAGCTCCATATAGTGGGAAGATGTTTTCCTCTGCCTCTCCACAGTTCATTTAGTCCCTGGACTGTTTTCTTCTAAAGCAGGGATTTGCTGTTTTAGGATACCTTTGTTAGAGCTGGGTGGAAGACAGAACTTTTTAAGGCAGGACATCTTTGCGTTTTCAGGAGACTTTAGAAGCCTCATGAATACATCACTATCTTGGGCTAGCCTGCTTTTTGGCACATTGGCATTACTAGCCAGATGTTTTCTTGGAACAGGCAGCAGCATTGGGTGCTTCAGAAGAACCAGTACCCAGCTGGAGACTGGACAGAGTGCTTATGACTAGTGTAAGTCAGTTTGCTTTGCTTGTCTTTGGGTACAATAGGCAGCACTTCATGTCTTGACCACTCTCGTTTCATTCATTCTCTTGCTGTTTCTCAGTGTGCGCTGTGTTGGTCTGAAGGCTGTAGGAATTATTGTCTCTTTCCTCTTCACTTTTTAGTAATGCAGTAAAGGAGCTCAGATATGCTTGTTTTGGCTGCAGTTTTATTAGAGAAACCTGACATCAAAGCTTGCAAGCAATTCCACCTGCATAGGGAGCTGTTTAAAGACTGCACAAGTAGTTTAATCTGTTGACCTTTTGTCAATATTTAGTTATATCAGTGACCCTTTGTGAAGCTAGTGGATGTACATGTACTTGTTAAGATTTGTTGTTAACATGCTCTGGGTTGAGGCAGGTCACCTGCTGCCTTGTGCTGCTCACTTTTCTTCATATATTCATTGCTTTTAACCATGTGTGGCAACACTGTAATCCTCCCATCATGTGTTAAAAGTTACAGGCATTTGTAACTTTTAACAGGTGCATCTAAAATAATTGGGGGTTTTTTTGTGGTAGGGAGTGGAAAAATCACTGTAAGATATATTTTCAGGCCAGAGGGAAAGATGGATTAGATGAAGGATAAGCTGTTCTATTATTTCTTTGGATTCTCTGAAATACTTATGATAATGATTTTGAGGAGACACCAGTGCAATCCTGGTTAGTTTTAACTGTGAGTACAACTGTGTTTTGCCCAGGGTTCCGTTTGTTTTGTAATTTCACAGCCGAGAGTCATGAGGGAAGTTTTCAGGACTGTGTGACATAGAAAGTAGAATTTAGAAAATTGCAAAATGTAGCATCAGTAGCCTGAAACTTGGAGTTTGTGGCCTGACCTTTTCTTCTTGGTATGAATATCAGCTAGCCAGCTTCTGTTTCTGAAATGCTTAGCATCCAGCAGGTACACCAGTGTTGTAGATGCAGCTAATTGAGACTTGGTTCCTTCGAGGTTCTTTTCCTTTTCTTGCCCTGTTCCTTCTGGTGTATTTGTACACCTGGGAAACCAGGGTAAAGAAATCTGTCACATTCTCAAGGGATGAGGACAGTTAAAACTTCAGTAGCTCTCCCACAGGGATTGCATTGGGCACAGGACTAACTTAAACTCTTTCATTCTTAAAACAGTGGCTGATTTGACTGCAGGTATTACAGCCTTTGAGGCTTTGTTTTAAAGAGATCCAACTAGCTGGAGTGTCTGTTTTAGACCAGTTCCCTATCCTTGGTGCATCTGTAGTGGAGATGTTACATGTGGTATAGACTTTATATGATTTGCTCTTAATTCTGACGCATTTTGTGCTTTGGATAATTCTGCCTTCATCCTAAACTTCAAGATCAAGATAAGGCAGTTCTGATGTGATCCACCAGGACTTGTTGCTCAGATGGTACAAGTGAGCAGCCTGGTCTGTAAACAAATTAATGCCAGTGCTGGGACTCAGAGCAACTTCCTACACAGTGTCTTTATTAGTATTTTAATTATCTATTTACTTTCACACAAGGAAAATACAGTGTTTTCCTTGTCTAAATGGACAAACTTTATAATGCATACTCACCTGCCTGAGATCTCAGCCCTTGAGGGACAATTCCTGAAAGCAGGAGCAAGGGCAAGAAGAGACATAAAAGTTGATCATAGCCAAATGGGAACTTCTGAGCTCTAATGGTGATTGTGACTACCTCTCTTGCTTGCCCACTTGCACGAAGATGGTGTTGTGCAGGCTTTGTGCCCACCAGGAGATGAGCAGCGGGGATGCTGTGGGCTTAAGAGTTGGTTTGCAGCACCCATCATCGACTGGCAGCAGCATTTATCTAGGCCAGCAGGGATGCAGGGAGTGAGTGACTCACTCGAGGATTCGTGCGCGCTTTCCCCCTCTCCTCCCCCCGGCGCAGCTGTGGCTTGGTCATCAGCCATTTGGGAACTAGCAGCTTTATTTGGTTGCTGTTTGCAGTGGGCAGTTTCTGTTAGGGTTGTTAATTTTATCAACTGCTTTCAAAGCTAACTGACCTCAGAGAAGACTTGAAATTGCCTTTGCTGCTCTCTTCTCCTTCCCTGCTCATAGGGCTGTCACCCAAACAGCTGATCTGGCACTGAACTTGGCTGAGGAGGTGAGAACAAGCAAATGGGCTGGAGGCAGAAACTTCCTAAGCTGATCCGCCGACAGCGTGGTCACTGTTTTGGATGGTGGCTGTTGTGGTTAGGCTGAGTGCCCTCTCCAGGCACCACCTTGGCTTTGAGGACTGGAGGGTCTTATGGCTTTGCTCCAGCTGAACAGAGAAACTCGTTTCAGTGTGTGGTGGTGGAGTGAATATGAATACAGTGTGAAGAGCAGG
Organism: Cettia cetti; assembly: GCA_013401135.1. Taxonomy (NCBI): domain Eukaryota; kingdom Metazoa; phylum Chordata; class Aves; order Passeriformes; family Sylviidae; genus Cettia; species Cettia cetti. The sequence continues at coordinate 40,149 of VZUI01033404.1, forward strand.
AAATTGTTTAAATAATTGTAAAATGAAAAATTGATTAGTTTGTGATGATAACAGTTACTAAGCTAATCAGAGGTTGCCAGACTTTCTGTCGAACTGTGGGTGACATGGTCAGTAAGGCTGCTGAGGGTTATGGCCCTTGAAGGAGAGCAGCCTGCCTGGGGCAGCCACTGTGCTGCCCTTTGCTCCCATTCACCCAGGCCAACAAGTCTCATCTCTGAGCTGGGCTTTCTCATCCCACATGATCCCCTTTTCCTTATGCTGTCCCTTTTGGTGGGTTCTCTGTCCTTCCCATGCTCCATATCTGTGGGTTTGCCTTCCCTCTGGACACTTCTTTAGTTGTCTTTGTCTCCTGTCTCTCTTCCTGTCTATAAGTGCCATTAATGTTTTTTCTTTTAGAAGCATATTTTGTGCTTGCATTTCCCAGAGCCTGGAGGACACGCTTTCTAGGCCTTCCTGCCCACTGGCTGCTGTCACGTCAGATCCTGGCTGTGTTAGATGTGAGCAGCTAGGAAGACTTGCTGTCCCTAAGTCCTGAGCAGTGCTGCTTGCTCTGCCACTGCTCCCCTCCTCTGCTGGGTTACAGAACCCAGGAACCTCTTTTTCTGCAGAGACCAATCCTACAGCACAGGTGAATATTTAGTTAGTTATTTATTTTAGCTAATGGACCATACTGCTTTTTTCTGTGTTCCTCAGCTGTCTTTGTGCTTGTGAACTTTGTATTTCTGTGAGGGCTGCAGTAGTATCTTCACAGTATACACCTGTAGTCATCCTCTGCCTGCTGTGCTGAGGGACTGCGCTATTTGGATATGCTGCTTGACAGAGGAGCTGAAGAAAAGGAGCAAGTCTTAGGAGCAGGCAGGGATCACCTTTGCTAGCATTCCCCTTGAAATGAAGATAACAGTTTTAGTGATAGGATAAGCAAGATCCCAAGTCATATTTTGCTAGACCAGCTGTCCAGGTAAAGATAGCAAAAAAAGTAAGCATAAGGACACATTTTTTTACTGTGCTGTCTGCTGTGAATGGTGCCTATTCAGAAGCTTCTTCTACCAGGGAGTGCTGCAGTCTTCAGCCCACCTTTGTGCTCCACACAGCTCATATTGGCCTGGCCATAGGCGAGACCACGCTCTGCTGTCTTCTTCAGATTTGAAATTTAACTTCTTTGTTGAACATTCGAAGGGCAGAAGTGTTCCTTTCAGGTCAAAGCTGAGGCTGCCTGCTGGGTAGCATGGAGAAGTTTTTTCTGCCACTCTTCTCATTTATGTGTTCTGTAGACAAAGGAGGGTTTAGTCTTCAGACAGCTTGCCTCTACATCTTAACTGTCACCTCATTAAACCTGAATCTCAAGAGAAAGTTCCTTTGTAGCCATCAGTGTTAGTGCTTTATTAACTGTTTCACTGCATTTTCTTTCTCCATCTTACACACCCCCCTTTCCCCTCTCATTTTTTTTTTGCCTCAGCTAGGCAGCAATTTTACAGAACTGTGGTGTACTGAGATAACATGAGGGCTACGATTTCAGTCTTTCTTTGTGGTGGGTGGACTTTATCAGCAAGAATGTTCTGGGTGTGTTGTCTGTTAATCAGTAAATCTGACCATCTCTTGAGATTTGGCAAGTGTCTGTTGACTTGATATGGTGCTGTGCAGTTCAATGCCAAAATGTACCACATAATTTAGATTCAAATCACAGCAAAAGACTTGGTGGGGAGGAGCTGTAAATGACCTTAAAATTAGTATTACGGTAATGTAGCAGCATTAAATGCCTCCAGGCGAACAAGATCTAAACTGATCTAGCCAGGAGCATTAAACATTGATCAAAACAAGAAATTAACTTAGCCAGAGAATAAATCAAAACTGTAGCATAACAACTGCTTTTTTGGAAAAATGTGCAAGTCAGGTGCCTCATTCCTTGAGAATCTGAAAGCATGCATGGTAATGGAACAGGGTGATCACTTAAAAGCTGTTGTGTGCACCAGACTGTCCAAATCTGGAGCTTTCATGTGAAGGAAGTTATTTTCAGGCTGTGCTCTTGTCAAATGCAATGCAGTCTTTATTGGGTGGCAGTTCCCAAAGAGAGTAAATGTAGGGGTTTTTTTAAAGAAAAATATTTTTTTCTAATTCTGTACACCAGACCTCGTAATAAAAATTCCTTAGGTCCTAGCATGCCGTTGAAGTCAAATTTCATGCTTCCCAGAGTGAGACATGATGAGGTATCACAGCAGTACTAATGTTGCCCCTATCAATTTTTGCTTTGAGTGTTCAAAATCCATTATTCTGAACTGCATTGTTTCTATGTTCATTTCTCTTTCTGCAGAGGGATGAAAAACTGGGTAGTGAAGGCTCATATTCCAAAGATCTGAGTTTGTTCACAGACTTGTCACTGACATGTTCTCTGGTTTCAGTACCTCTACTTTTCTTCTCCAACACTTTAAAGGTAGGGAAAGAAACCTTGTGCTTCAAGGGTTTTCTGGCCTTATAAGTAAATATTTGTTAGAAACCTATAGGTTCTCCAAGAAAAGATACTATAGAAGTAGTTGTTCATTTATGAGCATATTTTGTTTGCTTTCTAACATATTTTTTCTACCATTTAATTATCTGTCTTTTAGAAATTTGACAGAATTTCTATTTTCCCAAATCTCTGCTTGTGCTGGATAGGTCCAGGGGCAATTCAAGAGAGGTCTCCAAAGGGCACTTAAGGAAATACACTGTTGTACAGCTCTGTGTGAGATAAGAGATGCTGCCATGCATATTATCCTGTTCATCTCATTGCAGAAAGCATGTGGAACCCATCTAAAATTTAGACTGTGTATTTGTTTAAAAAATCACTTGTCCCCTCCCCATGTCTCTGTGAGAGCATGTTGGGATGCTCTTTATTTAAGTATGCATCTTACAGCCAACCTCTTGGATCTGAAACATTAGCCCTCAGCTTTCTAACCAAAATATTGTGGTGTGTTTGTGTAAGTTAGCATTGTTACTGCAGCCTCCTGCCTCAGCATCTCCTAACCCACAACTTCTCCCTCTCTCTGTGTGGGAGCCATAGCCTTTGTAGGAGAGATGAGCTCCTTGAATGCGTGCCTTCAGTGGATCCGATGGGATGCAAAGCTGTGTCCCACCTCTTTTTGGACTTGGTGGTTGGCTGTAGGCAAGTGAGTTGCCAGGTTATCCTGTTGTGCATTTGCCCTGCATCTCTGCTCTGAGACTGTCTGGGGGAAGGGGCTGTGGTGAAGGAGAAGTGTGGGTGGAGGATCTGCTCTTGGTCTCAGTGAAGTTTCTGGTAAGCTGGTCACATGAAACAAAAAATACATCAGCTCCCTTCCCCCATACACTGGAGTGTTTCTTGGCTCTGCACCCAAACTAGCAGCTGAGCACGTGATTTACTTGTAAAATGCAGTTTTTAAAAAATGGTGCCCTTGCAGATGGGAAACTAGGGATGGGAGAGCTGAACCGGGGCTGCCCTGTGTGCAGCTGGGGCTGCCATCAGAGGCAAGGGGGATGTCTGACACCAGGGGGATGTGGGGCTGCAGGGGAAAGAAGCTGCGGGAGGCCAAGTGGAGGAGAATGTGCCGAACCACAGCCCTACCCAGGGAAGGAGGGGCATGCTGCTTGTGGGGCAGGGACAAGGAAAAGGAGGGCTCTGCACGAGCATGGGGGCTGTGCTTTCAGAGTTGGGCTACACAGATACTCTGAACTGAAGGTCTTCTTGCAAGATACACAGTCTGAAATGACTGTGACAGAGTTGTAGTCATTTTTGCTCTGGTTTGGAGCAAGAAAGGGGAAGTTATCTGACCATTCACAGCTGGGGAGCTCAGCACCTTCTGCTTTGAAAACTTCATTCATTTTGCTAGTTGTGTTTATACCACACAGTTCTTCTTTTCTCCGGGATGTGGGATTTCCAAAGCTTTTTAAATTACAGTAAGCTAATATGTCCAAGAAGAGCTAAAATAAGCTGTCACACTCACCACACACTTGGTGGGGACCTTCAAGCAAATGCCTCCAATGTGCCAGGCTGGCCAGCAGGGCAATTGCACCATTCTTAGGGGATGTGCAATTGCACCACTTTTCTTCCTGTGTCAGGGCTGTGATGAGTGCACTAATGCCTCCAGGCACATAAAATAAAAGAATTCATGCCTTTTGCTGTGCTTCTATCAGCCTGACAGCATTTGTGGCTGAGGATCTCCATTGCTTCAGATTAGGACGAAGGTGGCTGCATTTTTGTTCTTGTCAGCTGGAATATGTATTCCTTCAGAAGGGAGCTACAATCTGCTGCTGCAGGAATGGTTGCCAGTACCTCCCACTGCAGCACTGATTTTCCTTGTGTTCCGTCCCACCTTGAGCAAGGAAGACATTTGTAAAGCAAGAAATGGTATTCTTTGCAGTAGCCAATTGAACAGGTGGAGTTGGTGAATGATGGGTAATTTTAATGGTAAGTTTGTAGAATTCTTAATTATTGCAGCAGATTGTAGGTACCAGCTTCATGGCTGTAGATGTTAATCTAGTACAGAGCTTTGCAGGCAACCTCTGAGGTGAAACATTTCCTTCCCACCCATTCACCACCAAACTTGGGAGGGTACTTCCTTCTATGGCTTGCCTCTATCATGGTGGCATGAAATAAACTGATGGTTAGCAGGGAAAAAGAGGGAGAATGAAATTCGAGTCAGAGGCTCTTGGAATTTCTTCATTGGTTTTTAGCAACTGAAGTAAATATTTGATGGGAAAAGCAGATAATAATAAAGCATAATAAAGCAGAGTTGGCACAGGCCTTGTATATCCCACTGGTGGCATGGGAAAAATGACTGGGGAGATGGAGAGATGTTTATCTGGCCAGCAAGAGGAACTGTTATGCCCTGAGAAATGTGGACCACAAACAGGGCTCACACATGAGATGGCATGTGTGTCATGTCATTTTATTGAATACCCAGTGGTGCTTTGGCCTCTGTCAGTTATTCTGTAGGCAGGTGTCCTCCACTCTCCTAATGCAGTCATGCTGCTGGCTCATTTGTCAGTGCCTGCATTGACACCAGGGCTTCCAGCTGAATCCACTGGGCTCTCCTTGGCTCATTGCACTTTGCTGAGTAAGAGTGGGAGCAGTGAAGCTTTTAAAACAGCCTGAAGAGCAGGGGCTGCAGGAGCTTGTGGCTTGTGGGGAGGGGGCAGTGTATGTTGTGGAGAGATGTCTCATGAAGGGGTTTACAAAATGCTTCTGTGAATGCTGTAGCAAGGTCAGAAGGAGTTCCCTTGCCCAGATTCTGAGTTTATCTCAAGTTTGAAGCCAAAGACTATGTCTGCAGTGGATGGCTGGGGGCTTGCTCCTTCCCCTTGCAGTTGTATTTCATGTTGCTTTGCAGTGCTGGCTTTGGTCAAACTGTGGGGTCTTCCACAGGCAAGAAGCCAAGCGAATGGTTACCATTCTCTCTGACATAGTGAAAACACACAATATGTCTTTATCCGTGCCTTTGTGGGCAAAGAATGGCATGTTAGGCTTGAGCACACTTAGTCTGCTCACATCAGTAATTGTGACAGAGATCACTCTCACCTATAGCAGCAAGCCTGTGTGGATTCACTAATTTGGCCTCCTTTGACTCTTGAGGTTCCTGGAAAGTTGCTGGTGGCTGTGAGAGCCCAAGCTCCCACTTCCTCTTAATCTACACATTGGTGTGCTGCTGCTTTGCTTTCTAAGGTGTACGGTAGGTAATGCTCAGGGTATGTGTTCCTGTTGAAAACAAGTGAACAGCAATTTTCTTTCCCTTACCAGGACCACCTGCTGGATAATTCAAAGAAAAATTTTGGACAAATTGTTAGCTAATAAACTGAAAAATACACATGTGAATAGAAAAGGCATGTTTGAGTGACACCAAGTGTAGAAAGTGCAATGTCAAAGGTGCACACTATGACTTTTTTTTACTTCTAGGTATTTTTAATAGCTTTTTTGCTTTTGCCACTGTTGTATACATATTAATATCTCTCTTCAATTAGATTATCTTTGCGAGGAAAGCACAAGGTAATGAAATGCAGGAAAAGAGAATAAATTGCCTTGGCCCACTCTTCAGGGTGCTCATTTGGGATACAAATCGAATTACTTAAACCATCTTGACTTCTACTCTGTGGTGTTCAAAGTCCAATTCCTGCGTTACTTGAACAGAAAAGTTCAAGTCAAGGAAGGATAGCTAACATTTGGAGTAATTTCTGTGGGTGTATGACTTTATTTATCACTTGAAGTCTTGAATGTGAACCCTTACATAGAAAAGTGGAGACTGCTAAGTTTATGTAGATTGTTCCTTTTAATTTGTTTGTTTTGGTTGTCCAGCACAGTAATACCGAAGGGTTCACAGATACTAGTGTGTGTAAACAAAGCTCGTGACCAACTGTGTGGGCTTAGGGTTGTCTTTAAGATCCGTGTGTATATGTATTGTTAGGGGTCATATTACACTTTTACACCTGGAGTTGTTTTTTTCTGGGAAGTTGTGAGAGCATGGGTAAAGGCTGTTACAAGGTGTTAATGTTAGTGGTTTTACTGGAGGAAAGGCTTTCAGAAAATATGTTTGCCAGCACTTCTTGAAAGAATTCTTATATTTGTTTATTGTGTCATGTTGGCATTTGAACCACCTACTTCTGTCTGTAGCTGAAGGCAAGCGATGAAGATTTTGCCACTGTCTTGTTCCTCTGGCTTTCACTGGCTGAGAAAAGTGGAGCTTGGCTCTTTCATCTTTACATGCAGGCTCCAGACCTGTGTTCTCCTCAGTGACTTTGTAACTCTTGCACAGTTGCTACAGCAGAGATGCTGCAGGTGCTGTTTGGGTGTGGGAGCCCCTCTGCCCTTGCACTTGGGTCCTTGTGGCACTGGGGCTGTTCTGCACTGACAGGCTGGAAAACAGACTCTGGCTGTCAGAAATGTCGCCTGCAGTAGCAGTAGTATGCTGCTACAGATTTATTAATTTTAGCTGGTCTTTGAAATGGCAATGTAGAAACACTGAAATGGAAACGAGGGAGGGAGTGGTCATTTTGGGAATGGTCATGGGAATTTTCTTTGCATTTTTCCTTAGGCATCTGCTCTTAGCTCTTGTCAGAAAGGATATAGTGAATCGATGTGGGCCTCTGGTCGTTCCTAAGGCCTAGGATGTTTTTTTCTATGTTTGTTTCTATTAATCCCTCAGATGGGGAAGTGGTGTCCGTCTGAGACTGGCTGGTATCCCTGTTTAAAGTGGTGGTATGGTATGGCATGCTGTCCTCTGCTACCCTGTTGCAAATGCTGAGACATCTCAGTTGTTCTGTAGTACAGTCCTGCTGGAAAAAAAAAAAGAAATATGGGGAAAAGTCTGTGTCTTGAGGTGCAAGATGAGGGAACTATCTCTCTTTCGCTGGCAATATTTCAGAGAGGAAGTTTAAATTTAAACAACCATGAAGGAACCTGAAGGTTCAGACTAGCCTCACACTACAAAATGTATTTGATGTAAATTCGATTTCTGTCTTGAAGCAACTCAAATGATATCTTAGCAGCTGGCACCAATTGACTATCTCCCGGAATTGGCATGATGACAGCAATCAAAATGAATTTATTGCTTTGAGTTTGATTCTTTTTCCGGGCTCTTCGCATTCTCAGAAATGTAATGTGGAATGTGTTCTCACAGGAATGATAGTTGCAAGCCTCCTTTAACAGCAAGGACAGAGCACAGTCCTAATGCAGGATGAAGACAGGTGAACTGCAGTATTGAGCAGCCAAATTGTATATTCCAGTTAGGATAGGAAGATTATGTGTTTGTAAAGGGAGAAACACTGTTTTTTTCTTTGTGACACAGATTCTTACCACTGATTCACAGCTAAGTGTTAGTTTTCTTGATGATTCTTTTTATTCCTGTAGGAAAGAATCTGCCTTTTCCGTGAAGTGGCTAAAATTTAGGCTGCTAAAAGTTATCCCCTGCTCCTTTTCCCTTCTGCTTTCTTAAGGCAGATGTACTATATAAAGAGTGAGCCTTAGCCACAAGACCTCAGTATAACTGCATTTTGATAAAGTAAGCCAGTAAATACTGCAATAGATGTCGTCCTTTGCACAGAGAACCATTTTGAAACAGTGCTGTGTTTCTAATGCTTGTTGAAGTTTTTACGCCTTGTTTTCTGGTAGGTGTGAAATCAACTTTTACTGATAAATCTTGGTTTATGTCAATAATTGTTTTGTCCAGTATTTCAATTAGTTTTTAATGCTGACTTCTACTTCCTCTTGCCAGAAGAGAGAATAACCTGAAACAGGTATGCTTTTGCTCACATTTGTTCCTAGAGCAGTAAATTTCAGTATTCCTTGGGCAGGTGGAAGGAATGGGATGCACAAAGGCCACTTCTTTTTCAACCTCCCTGGCCAATGATCCTTTGTGGAGCTTGTGGCAAAGCTGTGGCTGGAGAGCATGTTCCATGGCAGCTGCCCATAGCTGAAACAGAACCCCTCTGTGCATCCCTTGGGAGCAGGAGTCCCTCAGGGCATCACAGCTCTGTCTGAAGTCGGGAGGATCTCGTGCTGTGCTGCAGTGCAGGGTGGCAGTGTCGGCACCTGACACCTCACCAGCTCCTCCTCTCTCTGGCTCGGGTTTGGCCCTCACCCCACCTGCTTGGGACTGATCTCCTTTTTGGGTTTGTGGTGGGTGTCGTTCTCCAGGCTCTGCCTCTCACAAGCGTACCTCAGCTCCATGCAGACAGGTCTTCCTGGGCTTCCCTGGCAGCCCCTTCTCCTCACACAGCTTCCTAACAGGCTGATGAGGCACAGTTAACTTTTTCTTCATCTTTTTGTTGTTGTTATGTAAATGTTCTCACTTGACAGCTGTAGGCTACTGGGATTTGTAGATATTCTCTACCCTGTCTGTGTCGTAAAATGTTCTCCAGGTCTTGAGTATCCTTGGAGAAGAAAGACCTGGTGAGGATGAACCTCCTGTGAAGCCCATGCATGTAGTGGCTAGAGTAGAAAACTGGGAACTATTTCCCTAGAGAAAAATGGAGCCCAGAAATTTGGTCTCATGTTACTCATCTGTCTCTGCCATGGCATCCTTGGGATATCAGATAGAACTGGTCAGACAATAAAATTATTTTCCTAGAAAAGAGTAAGAAATGTGCGTCAGTCTCAAACCAGTCGTATTCCACACTCCGCTGGAGATTGCCAGGTGTTTGTGAGGTAAAGTTATCTGCTTCTAGAATTTTATTTCTGTTGGGTACACCTTTGTTTAGCATCAAGTTATCCTGAGTATCTGCTGAAGTTTGATGCATTGTGAAAAATAAGGGCAAACTATGATGGTTTTGATCTTCTGTACTCAGGCGGGGTTGTTGTTTCAACCTTCCCAGTTCGAGTTTCTTACAGTAGTGACTTTACTGATTGTGCACAGCTGTTTCTGTCCATCTATTGTGCATGAAGAGTCCTGCCTCTGAGTGGACTGCATGTTTGTGTAAAATGGAGCAGTTTCATTTTTGTAGGTCTTTAACTCTTACAAATGATGCTAACACAGCAATTCTTCTTTTCTATTCAAGTAAATTCCTAGACAAATCAAAACCTATCCCAAAGAAATCCCAGTTCTTTTAAAAGGCATTTTCTCATCAGGTATGTTCTAAAGAAACCCAGCAATAATATCACTAGAATGACAGTGCTATATTTGCTATGTTTGCAGAGCAATGATGTTAAAGGAACTTGGGTTAAATATAGGTTTATATACTGAACAGAAAGACAAAAATCTTATATAAAGGACTGATAAAAGTAAGTAGATATTCACACCTTAGTTTGTGTATCCAAACCAAGTAAGTTTTCTCTTGTTTTTAAGCACCGTCTTCTTAAGCATTTATATTTTGAGTTTTGCTACAAGAGAGATACATAGATTGCACTTTACTGTCTCTGTAGATATTCATTGCTTCAGACTGCAGATAGAATAATTTTCCAAATAGCAAGCTTTTTTTTTTTTTTTTTTTTTTTTTTTTTTTTTTTTTTTTTTTTTTTGGCTGGAAAACATAAATGAATATTAGATGAGTGTTTGTAATATCCTGTACTTAAGTTTTAAGCATCAGCTATTGTTCAGGGCTAGACAGCTCTGTAACGTAGCAGGAAAAGAGCTTAATGAAATCCAATATTTGGAAGCAGGAGGTAGATGAATTCAGACTTGGAACAGCAGTGCCGAATTTTAACAGGAAGGATAGCTAACATTTGGAGTAATTTCTGTGGGTGTATGACTTTATTTATCATATTAAGTCTTGAATGTGAACCCTTGTATTTTCTAAAGGATATACTTTGTTTTAGGCCAATTATGGAAATAATTGGTTGAATTCCAGTTTTGTGAAAGGTGGGAAATAGGCCCAATGTCCCAGGCCTAGAATCCTGTAAGGTAGGGCAAATGTGTTGTGCTCCTGTTAGCTATGAGGTATAGTTCTGCTGTGCATCAGGAAGAAAAACCTCTGCTCCACAAATGACTTGCAGAAATAAGTTTTATCGTTAGGGCAGAGGGAGGAGAAATTATTTCTTTGCAAGCTCTTGGTAAGTAAGGGATCTATTCATTGTTATTTTAATATAATTAAGACTACTTTGCATTTTAAAGTTCAGAGAGACACTGTATGAGAAAAATGTTAAAGCCAACCCATTTACTGCTCTGCTGGACTCAAATTTTGTATGCTTTGTCTCCTTCTGGGAATAAACCTTTGTTAGGACAGAGTAAGGTAGAAAATCGAGGTTCTGTTTTTAATTCCTTATTCATTTAGGTACCAGGTTGTTCCCCACAAGTACCAAATTGACTCTGGTGCTGATTCGCTATGAGTCAAATGTTGACACCGTGCCAAAGGGCAGCAGGTGATGAAGACCCTTGGGGATGGGGTGGGGGAGCGTTTATCAGTCACTGCGTGGCCTGTGTGCTGGTGTGTCTGGAGCAGGACGGTGATCCTGCGGGAGCTGGGCTGTGGTCCTGTCGGGCTGGCGGCGGGAAGCCCGCCCAGCCTGACCTTTCGCTGCTCTCCTTGTGGTGGCTGGCTGCTGCGGGCTGCTGCTCCCGGGGCTGGAGTGTGCTTTTTCTCTGTGAGTTGTGCTTGAGTTGGCCTGTTTTGTTGCCCTGGAGACAGAAGAGTGTGGTATGCTTTCCCCCCGACCAGAAATAGTTTCCTGTACCTTGTGACCGGAGTGCTGTACTCCTCCTCTGGTCTCTGGCCAGGCTGTGTGGTGCTGGAGGGATGGGGTGTGGGGTGGTGACCTCTTGTCACAAGTTCTGGTGTGGCTGCTGCCCATGAACACTAGCTGCCCTGCCAGCTCCCCTCCCTCTGCATGGTGGTGTAGGATTTCAGGGGAGCAATTGCTCTTGATTTACATCTCCCATGGCATTTTGATGGTTATGTCATTTTGTTTGAGCCTTGCTCCTGTCAGCTGTCTGTCCTGACTGTCAGGATTTGGTAGCTGAGTAGCACGTGGTGAGCTCTTGCCTCTTCTTCCCCCTTTGCTCAGCTGTTTTTGCTGTCTGCTTCTCTGTGTCCTTGTACTTGGGAACAGATTCTCAGCAAGTATAGCTGTGCACGAGGGCAACGTGATCTGGGTGGATGAAGGATCCCCTTCTGTAGGAGTTCCAAGTAGAGCTGGGAGGGAAAGTGGGGAATTTGCAAGGCTGAAGCATGCAAGCAGGCTGTGGATAATTTATCTTAAACTGTTGTCCTGCTGTGAGAACCTGTCCTGAGTGCAGAGTATGCAGCACTATCTGTTACTTTGCAACTGTGTTTTGCAAAACTTAATTTGTGAGAGATGCTGCTAAAAGGGAAGCGAAGACACCCCTACCCCTCCCAACCAATGCAGGTGAAAAATGCTTGCACTGCACCAAGGCCTCAGGAGCATGGAAGCTCTCCAGGCTTTCTTGCTGCCCAGTATTTTGTTGGAGAGTGGTTCTGGCATAGAACTCTAAAATATATGCAACAACAACAATAATTTCCAGGACTGAGAAGGAAGGAGAGATAAAAGGAGTAATTTACCTTCCCCCATCCCTGAACAATAGCAGATGAGGATGTAAGCACATCTCAGCCCTATAAAGTATTAATTGGGACATTTTCTATAGTTCAGCAGTGGAAAAGAAGACAGGAATCGTGCAATGCCCTGAGCTTCTCTTCCCAGCCTGGGAGAGAAAAGTGTTCTGTGCTGAGATTTGGCTCAGTCTCTGTCTTCTGCTCATGGGGAAGAGAACAATTGCCCAAAGCCTCCTTTACAGCGAGATGGGAAGATGATGCAGAGACCAAAGCTGAACAGGCTATTTTCAGGCAGAGTAATGCAGTGCAGCTTTGTTGAAGTGGGTCTCTACTGGGGTTCCTATAAATCAAAGGGTGCTGCATTCCTACCAGTGATCTGCTGAGTAGTCCAACCAGCCAAGGGTCCTGCTTACTCCTTTGAAGGTCTGTGTGTCACAGGGATGCAGAGTCACACCTGTGCTGAAGATCTGCTAGAGAGGAAATGTCAAGAGCAGGCAGGGACTGCTGCTTCCCTTTGCTATGATGACTGGAATGGGAAGTTCAAGGCCTGGGCATTCTTACTTGTCTTGTTCTAGGCATCTGCATCCACAAAAGTCTAGATTTTGGCAGCTGCCAGGGCTGCCTAAAAGATTTTGTCTCTCAGTTCTTTTCAGTCAATCTGTGCTTGTCCAGTGTGAGCATTTCACAGGAGAAGATGGGGGTGTTGTAGTGTAAATTGAGGAGTCAACCACTGCTGAACTGAGAAGTCCCAGTGGCTAAAAAGCCCCCTGCTTCTTGGCTGAGAAAGGCAGAGTTGCTCTAACTCCTTCTCCTTTCCTTGAACTCGTACATGGGAAGAGAAACCATTTTTTACTCTCCTTGGTATTTTTCTTTAATCCCAATGAATGTCGTGCTTGAACTGATGTTGCCTTTGGGCTGGAATAAGCATACTTAGCATTTGAGCAGAACTTCTTGCCTGGAGATTTCTAAGTGCGTGATCAGCATTTCACCAGTGAGTCTGTCCATGGGTACTGAAGTATGGTTACCTTTACACTTCACTGAAGCTGGCAGAGTTCCCTACTTCATGTGATGGCTGTGCACTAGCAGGAGCTGTGTATTTCTTCCTCCTTCTCTGCCCTTCTTTTGCAGTGTTTCTTTGGAGTGGAAACAGTTCCTTTTCCCACTTCATGTGTGTTATTTCTTCTGAGACTTTTCCTCCAACTCTCCAGCCTTGGAGAAGGGATGTCTCCCAGAAGGGGTCTCATTGGACCTGGCATTGCATGTTTGAGAAGCTGGTGGAAGAGCAATGCCTGCTCTTCTGCAGCTAGTCACTTTGAATCAAAGGGTGCAATACCAGTTTAGCACTGGCTCTGTAGTGAATCCAGCAGTCCTTGAGCAGCCTCAGCTGCATAGCCTTCACCTGAAATGCCTGTGAAATTTTGGGAGACAGATGTGTTCCAGCAGTTCCCAACCTTTGGGATGTCTGCTGGGTCACTGTGTACTTCTCTCGGTTGAATATGAGCAACAGCTCAAGGTGTCTAACACCTTGTTTCTTATTCTCTTTCAGATCACCAGAAACTGGAACGTGAAGCTCGAATTTGCCGACTTCTAAAGCATCCAAATATTGGTAAACTTCCTTGAGCTCCAAGGGGTGGGGGTGAGACAGGAGTAGCAATGGGTCTCAGCCAGCATGCTGTAAGACAACAGATGTATTCTGAATGTTCACAACAGCTCACCAAAGCTGCCTATTGAAATCACCTTAATAGTTTATCACACTGACAAATTCTGCATCCAACCTTGTCCCATTCCTTAGCATCCTGACCCAGATGTTCACCAAAGAGTGCCCTGTTCCCCCCTGCTCACCCCTGCAGAGCTGTCCCTGCTCTTTGGGTGATGAATGACTCTTGTCTGCTCATCTGACCTTCTGCAATAGGAGTGAGGTGTTGTTTGCTTTCCCCACATCTGTCTTCTGTTTGTTCTCCTTGGCCCTTATTGACATGTCAGTTTAAATGCTGTATTCAGAGATGTGCCCAAAGTTGAACAGGGGTGGGCTAATACTTCAACTTCTCTCATCACAGTGGCCACTTACTCTGAAAACAAAAGACCAAAACTGAATTGCCCATATTGAAGGGGGGGAAAAAAGAGTACTGGAGGATAGGGAATAGTTTGTCTAAAAATACAGAGGGAGGCAAAATAAGGCACAACATTAAAAAAACTACCTTATTTACTGAAATGTAGAGAGAGGGCATGGATTTTTATCTAGTTTCAAAGCAACATGAAGGCTTCCACCATTAATAATCCCCTTTTTAGCTTTTTAAAATAAATAAAGCCTCTAGGATCCTAGCTACAATCTGATTTGAGCTAATTTATTTAAGAAACATTAAGAAATACCAAACTGCCACTTTTAACCAAACCACAGTTAAAAATCCATTCCTGGGAAGACTATGATGTATTACTTCGTATTACTTTTGCATAACTCAGTCAGTGGAGATAATACTTCAAGGGCATCTCTCTGGTCTTCTGCCTTTCAGCTTTGTAATAATTTGCTCCTGTCCTCTGAAGGCCTGGGAGAGGAAAGGTGCCTTAGAGCATACCCCATGGACTGGCATCTGTACTCTATTCCATGTGTGGTGAACAAGCAATTTCCACAAGTTCAGGACCTCATGTAATGCAAAGTTCCTTAGCAGCAGCTTTTAATCAGAAAGAGCTTTCTTGCATCTGAGTGTAGCTGTGGTGTAGGTGTGGCTTGAGAGTACCACGGGCCACCTTCTGCAGTAGTTTGCACTGATGAATATTTTAGCCAGTAAATTTATTGCTCGGCAGTATTCAGAGTGACTAGAACTCTAGTTACTGCTCTTCATTTGCCCTGTAAGACTTACTATACTTAGTTTCGTAGGTGATGTCACTTTATATTTTGACCTTAGCTTCACTTCCATCATCTCTCCTTTTTATAATTTCTTCCATCTTTTCTTTCCAAACCTCTCACAGAGTAAATCTTACACACAAAAGGAAAACCACTCTTATAAATAAGCAGCACGGATGGAGAAATGTGTCACATTCCTGGTTCAGTTCTACAGTTGTAATGGGTGACAGTGCTTGTCCTGTTCTGTTGTGGTTTGGAAAAGACAGTTTGAGGGAATGTCAGTAGTCCTTGCATTTTCTACAGAGAATTTCTTGTCTTCCTAGAAAGAGCAGTTTTTCTTTTAAGAAAAGGAAATAGTCATTGTAAACTCAATGAATGCTTACAAATAAAAGTAAGGGAATTAATTTTTATGCTGACAACATAGAATCAAAGTGCGTTGAATAAGGCCTCAAGAAGTCGTATGGTTCATTCAGCTGTCCTGTGGAAATCTTTTATACCTGGCTGGTTCCAGGCATGTTTGTACTTAAAAACCTTTAATCCTTTCACAGCCTCTGGTGACAGTCTTTCAAATGTTTCATTTTTATGTCAGTTAAACATTAAAAACATAATTTGCCTTTCTCTTAGCTTGTTGTTTCTAGTTCTATCTGGAGTATCTGTGGAAAGTAGTTTTTCTTTCTTGTAACAATCTTTTACATATTTGAAGACTGTTATCATGTCTCTTTTTAGTCTTTTTCTTCAGACTAAACAAACCCAGTTCTTTCAATCTTTTCTCATATGTCATGTTTTCTAGACCTTCAGTCCTTTTGTTTTTTTCCTTTTCCTCCTCCTCCTTCTCTGGACTCTCTCCAGTTGCTTCATATCTTTCTAGAAATGTGATGCCCAGAACTGGACATGACTGAGCTCTTATCAGTGCTGTTCAGAGGGGAAAGAATTGTTTCACCTGTCCCACCAAAGACAGTTTTGTACATGTTTGTTTTGTACATCAACCTTTGAAGCTTTTCATTTAAATATATTGTTGATGCACTTTTTTTTTTTTTACACATTATTGGTCCAGACTACTTTCTGCACAACTTCTGGCAAGCAAATAATTTTGCCGTCTTGTATAAATGAGGATCCATATTGAACTGTATATTACCTTTGTCTTTATTTAAAAAGACATGAAGAAAACCAGTGTGGGTTTCCCCCTCCACATTTGTCAAAACCATTTTTATTTATCTTCTGGTAGTGTAAAAGGGTTGCAGCTCCCACAGTAACCTGGTCTTTAATAACAAAGCCATATATATTGAATCATGTGGATAGTTAATAACACTGTTGAATACTGTTGGACTCCAGTCAAACTCTTGAAGATATCACTTGATACATTGTTCCAGTTTGCAAGTGATCAATTTTGAGTATTTTTCACTGAGTTGTATACACTGTTGTCAGCTAGTTTCCAATACACTTTTTTTTCTTAATTGCTTGTGGGAAGAGCACATAAGTTGCTGTCAGAAGCCTTGCTGAAGTCCGGATGCTACATGCATTGCTGCTTCCATGTTCCTTGGACTTGTTTTGTTGTCATAGAAGGGAAACATGTTGTTCTGATATAGTGGGGATTTTTCTTTGAAATGTGTGTTAGCAGTTAGTAATCATCTAGTTACTGGCATTCCATGTTGTAAACTCCTCTGGGTGAGTACTTGGTGTGTTGCCTCAGTGTGAGCTATGTGAGTAACACTGTACAAACCATGAAGAATTCTGCAGCTTTTGCACTTGCTTTGCATTTCATGTTTGTTGTTACTGCTTTTGTTGCAAACTGTGTTACAGCAAATCACATTCTTCTACAGGAACCTGAACCTGTAGTGAGTCTGAGACAGAAGACTGAAAGTTAGAATTCTGTGAGTCAGGCTGCTTTTCTCTCTTGCCTGTACACAGGATATAAAGCAAGCCTGTTATTGAATTTGTGGTCTTGTGCATTTACTGCAGGACAGTTGATTCTGGACTGCAATGAACTGACCATAGCACTGCTACTCTGATAAAACAAAGATTTCTCTAGTTACAAAGTAGTAGTGATATATCCATTTGCTGTTGCTATGTTTTTGAAATGACTGCTTTCTAAGTTATTCTAACATGCCTTCATCAAATACCAGCTCTAATTACAGGCTTTGGCTCTGTAGTTGGGTGTTTGGCTTGTCTTTAGATGCACATTATGGCCAAGGTAATCACAGTGGAGTAATCTTTCTAAAAGCTTGGTGTTGCAATAATGGGGTTTTTGTCTGGACAAAATAAGGTTGACTTGAGGCAATTTTCTTCTGATTTCCAACTTGTGATATGCGTCATATGGAATGTGTCATTATACCTGGTCAGACTTCAGTAGAGGAAGGACTTCTTTCCCTAAATTTCCATTTGTTCTTTTTTCTTCTGACAGCTTCTAGAGAACTTGCATTCTGGCCCAGAGAGCCATTTGCCAGCTATGGTCATCACATGCAGCAGAATTGGACAGAGATTAGTCAGTGATGTGTTCTTTTCAAAAAAGGCTTCCATTACTGAGGCTATGGGTGTGTAAAAGAGGCAGAAGACAGCATCATTAAAACTCCACTGTCCATAAAGAGGTAAATTGCCTGTGGAAGTTGGCAAGAGTTACAGCTCTGTGGGAAATTCCACTTCTAGAAGAACTTAGTGCCCCAGTGATTCACTTACGTATAGATCTTGTGACATTACACATGGATGTATTTGTGAACACGTAGAAGAGAATGATACAGCTGCTTCTCACTTAATCCCTGTTTTGCTGGAAAGAGGCAGATTTCTATAACATCAGTCATAGCCCTGACCCTTCACTTGCAGATGCTTTGCTGGTTGTGCCACTGAAACTTGTGCAATTGCTAAGATCAGAGCTAAACTTTCAATGTCTTGAATATCAACTCCTGCTTACAGGAACAGCTCTTTTGGTCTTCTTAATTGAAAACTTGAGTCAGTCTGAAAATCTGAATTTGATTTTTAAGTCTAGTAGTTCATCCACTACAGACTCTGTCTTGTGAAACATGCATCAAATGTTTAAAGCAGTGACAGAGCTGGGAACTCTAGAGTATTCCTGCAGGTTTGTTCAGTGCAGATATGAAGTTTAGAAAAGTGTTAAAGAAGACCTGTCCTGTCTTAGGACTCCCAAAGCAATAATGATGGAAGATTTGATGAAAATCATCATTCATAATTTTGAAAAGTCTTTTCTAGCATTGTCCTACAAAGGTAGGATTGGGACTTGTTCAGCGTATGGAGCAGAAGTCTGCTCTGTGTGTGAATTTTGTCTACTGTGTTGTTAGGTGTTGCCCTTCTCCTAAATTTCCTTTGTTATGGCAGTCTAAATATGTGCTTCTTCCCTGGAATTGTCATCACTTGTCTGTACTCTTTCTTAGGTATTTTTAATCCAACTGTAAAAAAATAGTCCTTGAATGTCTTTTGTTCATAGTTGGAACTGAGTGCTTCTGGTTGGTCATTGTGCCCCTGCTCATGGCAGCCCATTGCTGTGAAGAACTGCATGCACATAGGTCTAGAATAATAAAACCACATATTTGAAGAGAGGTTGATAGTAGCCTGAGAGCCAGAGCCGAATTATTTTTCTGATTTCTGCCTTTGTATCCTCTGCTGAGCTGCTTCAGAGTTAATTTCTTTGAGGGAATTTATAGCAGTGGTGAAATGCTGTCCTCAGCATCTATCAGAATTATTGCTTTTTCAGGTTTTTCCTACTTCAGACTTCTCCAAAATATACTTGCACCTGAATTCTTCTTATTTTAACTTCTATCCATTGGCTTTTCTCAGCATAAAACTGCAATTTTGGACATGTCCTAGTTTAAAATGGGGAGAAAATGGTATAGAAATCTCCTGTGAATTGGAAGAATTTCTTTTGACCCAGTTGAGTTTTACTTCCTTTGACAAGTGGTCTGTCCTCCTAGTACCTCCGAGTTGTGGGAGTGATTTTGATGGATGTGTATAAGAAAAGGGCTGCAGTTTGTGTGCCCTTAAATGATGGTTACAATTGAGGTGTGAAGTGGGGCAGAAACAGAAAGAAGGATGCCATGTTTCTGTGTGCAGCCCGGCTGGAGAATCCCACTACACTCCTAACAAACCTTTGTGGAAAACAGGGTGCATGGATCATGTCTGCAGACAATACTCGATTTGTTTTCTTGGTGGTATCAGCCACAACTTCAGGTTCAACTCATTCCTCATTTTAAGATACTAGTCTTGATAACAAAGCCTTCAGTATTTCCCCCCTGCTGCCACTTGGAATGTTTTCCTATCACCTTTTCCTTAACAAGAGATTTGACTTGCTTCCTTAGTGAACAAGAAAGAAAACGTAGGCTGTGTTTTGCTGTAAACAGCAGATTTCCTTGTTTTCATTTGGCTGCAGGCATCCAGACTGCCTTTGCAATTGGGACAGAAAGGATGTGATGTGCAAAGAATAGTTAAAATGCTGGGGACTCTCCAGTGTTTTGGCCACAGTTGCTGCCCTATGGATACTCAGTGGTATCCAAGTGGGATGCTCTCATGCATGGCTGCCTGTTTAAGTCTGCTGCCCTGCAATTTCTATTACTGGGGGACTGCTTCTGGCGCAGAGGGGATAGTATGGGGAAGGTGGAGTAGGGGAAAAGAGACCTTCTAGTAAGAGGTATGCTTTGGGACTTTCTCAGTTACTAAGCAGCTCTTCCTTGGAAGTATCATGGGGCTGTCTGAGAGGACAAGTTGCTGAGCTTCCAAGAGGTCAAACAATAATATTCTTGGGCTTAGACTTTTAACCTGCTCTCCTCCTACCTTGCCAAAATTAAAAAAAAACACCACCAACACTCAAAAATCCCTCAAACAGGCTATTAGCTGAAGTGAGTTCCTACTAGAAAATTTGAGCCTTTGAGCTGTGAGTTACCATTTGTTATTTCCAGTCTCTGCACTGTTAGAGGTTTAGGTGAGTGTCCATGCATGTTTGCCTGGTAGAATGCTCCCCAAAACCCCAGGCAGTTCACCTTTTCGTTTCTCATTCTGATTTTCACAGTTAATTCTTTCACTATTATTTACCTCTGCATCTTTTCTTCCTTTACTGCCTCTTCTTCCTATAGCTTTTCCTGTAGTTTAAGAAAACCATTTCTCCATAATCCATCTCAATTTGGAAATAGAGTAATAATTGCATTTTTTTTCCTTGCCAGGGGATATATTTATTCTGTATGTCTCTCTGGTCTGTGCTAGAGACATATTTGGATTCCATTATTCATCTATTTAGCTGTGAGATTTATCTGTATGCAAGCAATCCCTTAAAAAAAAAATAGTGGGACAAGGGCCAGATTCTGTGCACTCAAAGGTACTGCAAAAATCAGAGGAGGATTCCCCTACTTCCTCCCTTCCCCCCCACACTGAGGAATGGGGGGAGCCTCCTTCGTGTTCCCCCTGCCCGAGGCTGCTGGAGCAGGGCGTGGCTGCTCGGGTGAATCCTGCAGGCGACAGCCGGCCTTTGGAGTGGGGTCCACCTCCGTGCCCAGGGCCAGGGCTGTCCTGGGCAATGCGAGGCACGAGTTGAGAACATCAGGTTCACACAGCAAGGTTTGGGGATGGCAGGCAGAAGACCTGCATGCATGGATTCATCCCTGGTGGCAGAAATGCCAAGGTGCAGAGCATTGTATGAGAGAGCTAAAATTTGTCGTGGCCACTCTCTGTGTTTTATTAATGTTAATAAAGTGGGTGTTCTCTGCATATTTTCTTTGCGACAGCAGTGTAGTTGGCTTGTTATTATTTTGGGTGTTTTTAGAAAAAGCTCTCGTATAATGCTGGTGGTTATCAAAAGTACTTTGCTTATCTGATATGTGGCTAATAGGAAATTATTAATAATAGTTCTGGATGGTCGTGATTGCACTGTTATTGGGAGAGCAGGAAATATTCCTGTGAATGCACTCTTCTGGCTCATCTAATGTTTAAGTAGGGCATTTTAAATGTTATGTGTCATGTGCTGAACTTCAGCTTTTCAATACAGACATTATAAAAACAAAAGAAAAATAACATTTACTTGACACTGCAATGTTTTTTCAAAATACTTTGTGGGGCTTTTTTCTTTTTACTTTTGCTTTTTACCTCTGCAGAAAGACAGAGTTTCTTAACAGGAAAGGTACTATTCCCCCTGCAGCTCCATTCTAGGCTGTGAATTTCTGTGCATAAGGGGATTTCCCAACTGGGCACTGCCTTAGCCTCATTTTTTAGGGCTGGAGAGTTAAAAAGGTTATAGTGAGAACAGTGGTGAGGGGGACAGGAAACCCACTTCTGTGCTTCTGGGCCTTTTCATTTCCTTAGCGCTGTTCCTTGCCTTTCTTTGCAGAGCCTGCAGAAGTTTGGTTCTGCCTGAACTTATGCAGAGTGTTAAAAAATCCTCCTTCTCTTCCATCTTCCAAAGCTCTGGAACTGCAGTTGGTGTGAAATGCTGTGTGTTTGAGGAGTTCACAGCAAGCTGGTATATGTCCAGCATACCATGACCAGGCTGTGTCTGCTTTGGGAGAGGAGGGAAGGAGAGCACATTTCTGAGGGGCTGGTGAGCAGCAGCCCACTGTGTCCTGTTAGCTAACTGTCCTGCTGCTGCTGGTTACTGCTCTGACAGAGATGGTCATTAGCTGCTGGGACAGATGATTTCTAGAGGATTATTTGCATTACACAATTTAATGCTTTTTAATGGCAAATTTTTAATTAAAAGGAGAGTCCTTTTGGAAGCAGCCTGAGCAGCTGCAGCTGAATTCTGCGTGTTTAATGTAATTAGAGAAGCAGCTGGGGTGGGAGCTGAGCACCCAGCTCACAGGCAGTCACAGGTTGGTGGTGGCTCCTTGTGGGACAGACATCCTGAGTGATGTGAACCATGCAGGAAGTGTCCTGGCACACAGCCAGGCTTGGAGATGGTGGGACAGTTCCCTTCTTGGCTGCCCAGGCTGGTGAGCAGCTGGGGAAGCAGAGAGTGTGGGTGGTAGCCATCTGCGTCAGTTCACTTGTCACTTGTGCTGCCATGGATGATAGTGCTCAATTTGCAGTCTGTTGGGCTGTGTGTTTTTGTATCTATGGTTTCAGCACCTCCTGGCACGTTGCAGAGTATCAATGGAAGAGGATGTCAGGTAGGTTTTACCCTCTGGTTTTATTCTGCTTATTCTGGTATGCAGAGTACCTTGAAATATACCCTTGCAGTATCTCTACCTCCTCCATTTCTCCATGATACAGGCAAATGTCCGATGTCTGGTTGAAAATTACTGAAAAGTGGTTGTTCCTAATGAGTGGTTGATGTTTAAAAAATATGGTTCAGTTCAGAAGATCCCAGAGCACTTGTGACTTTGCACTACTAAGGCAGCATAGAAGGGTTCCTGTGTTGCCATTTCCATGACCCAGGAGACAACCATAAGCCTCTGCATTGTCTTGTATTGACTCTGCAACACCAGCAACTTAATTTGAGAGCTCTAAATATTGCATAAACACAGCACTCTATGTGTGTTGGTGCAGAGGGAGTTGGCTGATACTGTCCTTTATGTGCCCGTAGTATCAAAATGCTTTACACTTAGGAGCACCAGTGAACCAAGATTTAGCAGACAAGATTACCTGTAGCTTGAACACTTTTCTTAAGGACAGGCAAAGACCACTGATACGTAGGAGCAAGCAGATTTCAGCTTATGTAACTTTTTCCTAAGCAGAGATGAGTGATTGCTGCATGAAGACACTGGGAATTGTCCTGTGAAATTCTGCTTCTATACTTGCTTTTTGTTGCAGCTTTGGAAACTTCTTTGCTTTAAGATACTTGCAGCAGGTTGCCAGAAATCACCCTATGTTGACAAGAGCCTGCCTGCCCCAACCATGGGCTGAGCCCTCCTACAGCCCTGCTCTGCTATTTCCTGTGGATATGGGATACAGGGATTGTTCATCCTGGGGCTTATGTGGCAGGCATAAATGCTTCTAACCTGTTGTGCTTGATGTAAGGGTAAAAATATAATAATATTCAGCACACTGGACAGAGTGAAAGGGAGATTTGGGTCAAAGCTAGGCTAGGCATATTCTGTGTTTCTCACCACAATACCAATTAGCCTTTTAGAGATGACCTTTTAAAGATGAGATGCCAGTTGCCTTTCAATGTCTTATGTTTTTGTAGTTCGGGTGGGTTTTTATAAAATTTGATAGCTCTTTTCTGATTTCTTCATGATTCACTTCAACTTTTGCATTCACAGAGCTTTGCTTTGTGTGACTCAGCAGCAATTTGCATTTGTTGTTAGGCTGGTGCAGTTTGTTATGAAGGAGATTTTCCTCTTATGTTCAGTTGGTTTGTGTCATACTCAGGCATCAGAGAGCTGAGGCTGTCTGTACAGGGTCACTTTATTCAGGCATGGAATGCCATATGGCATGACTGTTACTGCATTGCTGTTTTTCACTAAAATGCCTTATTTTCTCTCATTATTATAATAGCTTATCAGTATTATTTCTTTCTGAAACAAAAAAATGTTAGTGCACAAGTGTTTTGAAACACTTTGAAGTAGCAGCTTGAAGTTCTGTTTTTGAGGCAAGATTTCCAGTGAGACTCTGAAGACGGCAGGCAGGGAAAAGTAATATTCACAGCAGATGTTCTTAGAAAGTGCTTGAACTCCTGGTACACAGCTGCAGTTAGGTTCAGTGACCGCAGCACGTCCGTCCCCTTGAGCCACTCGGTGTGGTATCAGGCTCTTTGCAAATGCTCTGGATTGCGTTAGGGCCTCGGACCTTACACACACACCCACGCAAGGCAGAAAAAATCTTGGCCTAACTTGCATCAGGGTGTGCTGTAGATCTGAGTATTTTGGGAAAGGGAGCCATTTGGTATTGCTGTTCTTCTGTTGTTGGTTACTTTTCCAAAAGGCCAGTCTTGTGGGAGATGCTCCCTGTACAGGTAAAAACAGTTTACATAGCATAAGCCTATCCTGAGGGACTGAGGGAAGAAAAGGATGCTTAAACCAGTTAGCTAGGTTGTGTCTTGAGTGTTGTGATGCCTCACAGCTCTTTAACAGTGCAGTTAAATGTGTGCATTTAAAACTGGAGGGACAGCTTTGAGTAGCAGACTCTCATCACCCTTGATGGAGTACTTCTGCAGTACCAGATTCAGGAGATACTTAAAAAACATTTGACTTTCCTTGTGGCTTGCTGAAAACATTGTTTCATCAAGATGCTGTTTTGAAACCACTGCTTATTCCTCCAGAATCTATGTGCTCCTTGGAGATATCATCCAAGCGGTCACACACACTTTCTGCTGACTGAGCAGCTGGTTTGTTGGAAAGGTTTCTACCTACCAGCCTGAAACTGATACTGCTCCTTTTGGACAGCATTTGTTCTAGCAGTGCTTACTAGTGGGATTTTTTAGGTTTTATTTTAAAGTGATCTGTAAGACTTGTCAGTCTTACAAAATTAGATGTGCTTGAGAACTGTACAAAACCTCTTTTTTGTGTGTGTGGATGGGACCTTTTTTTTTTTCCTGAATAAAACTTTGGGTGAGGTCTTTCACCATATCCTGTAATTGATTTAGTGCCTTGCTGTCTGACTTGCTTCTGTTTTCTTTCTTCCTCCCGTCTGTTCTTCTGAACCCAACCACTGTAGTACATCCATCAGAGATCTTTGAGTGGGAAGAGTTATCTGGTGACTCCAGCTGTGAGTGGTGTTGGCAGGGTCTAATTTCCCACAACTGTAAGAATCCCTATGTTAAAAGTGTTTGTCTAGGAAGGAAATACAGTTTGAATTGCTGCTTCTGGGTAACAGAATCAGCTAACAGAAATAATCCACCTCATCTTCTGGTGAATAGAGTGAGATGAGCTTCCTTTGCAAATACTGATATCTTTTTAGTTTGGTCGTATTTTAAAAGACACTCTGATACTGTTGTGCAACTTCCTTCTTGCTGTGACTTGAGACTTTTTGTGCTGTGTGCACTTGTGCAGCCTGCCGTGCTAGACACATGCATCACTGTTCCCCTGATGAGAGGGGAAAGAAAAAAGAGTACTGTAATATTTTTGAAGAAAAGTTTAACTGGATGAATACTTTTGTTCTTATTTCTCTGTTTTTCTTATTGTGGCTAATCAGGTTTCGGTAATACTTTGCCCTCTGGTGTCTCCATATAATTATATTTTTCCTCTCTTGTAACCTCTGTCAACAGGTTATACAGATATGAGCAGCTTTTGTGGGCTCTGCTCAACCACTGTGTTAGAGCTGAATGTGTGGTAGTAGAGGAGCTGTTAGACAATATGTCAGGACCAGCAGGCTGTGGAAGAAATGGGATCTTCTTTTCATGGAAAGATGTTTGAAACAGAGGATAGCCCAGTAGCTGAGTTTTGCTCTTGGAACTGGCTGTTCAGGAACCTCTGTTCTGCCTTCAGGTGGAGGACATTTGCACAGGTTATCTTTAAGCAGAGAGAGCTCTATACTGTCTGGACAGTGAAGGTGTCAGATTCTTGTGATGTTTGTGTATCTTCATGGTCAATACTCACAATATGGATCATATCTGGGAACCACTAAAGTGGAGAGGAGGCACAGAAACTTTTAAAAACTTTTTATCATTCAGTTACTTCAGAATATATGCCATTTTATGGACTAGCTGAATAATTTTGGAAAAGGCAGGCCATGTTTTTAAGCTAATCATCCCTTAGGGATGCCGGCACTGTAGAAAGCAGGGTATTTTAACTTTGCATGTCAGCAGAGTGAACCATGGCCTCAGAGCTGTCCTTTGCAGTCAGGAGAGCTCTTTTGGCTCTGCAAGAGGGTAGGTAAGCAAAACTTTAGGGTGAAAGGACAGTAGGTTTTACTTCTGTTCTGCTACTAGGTATTGCTTTTGTTTCTTTGCATCAATATGAAGTTAGGGTTGGAATTGAGAGTTGCAAGAGTTTTGATATATTCAGACTTTTTCTTTTGATCCTTTTTGACTCCCCACATTGCTTTCTCCCTCCACACTTAGAGCCTACTATTCTGAGTTGTCATTATTCCTGTGCAGGGTGGTGGTGCCCAGTGTAATTTTTCCTACAGCTTTTCTGGATTTTGCTGTTCTACCATGACTCTCTGAGCTTTGTTACCTCAGCAGATGGAATCCCAGATTTTGTTCCAGCATCATTGTGAGCTTTTGTGAGGAGGCAGCTCCCTTGTTAAGTTAATGACCTATGTCCTGCCTTCAAGGCCTTCTTTTGCTGTGCAGCCCTAGGGTGGTGCATAACATCAGTATTTATGAACTGTCTCTGTTCTCCTGTCATGGTTCCTCACCTAAGGACGCAAGTAGTGTTTTACTGTCCTTGAAGGCTCTTTTTGCTGCCTCTGCCGGTCTCTGCCAGCTGAATTGCTACTTCCTTCCCTTTTCATAATGTAGCTGACAAAATTGCTTTCCTTGGGACGAAGAAATAGCACCAATCAGCTCATTTGTGTTATATTTTCTGATGTAATTTGCTGCCCGAATCTTTGCGTCAGAGTTTATCGTTCACTGTTTCTCGCTGCTACCTGCCGACATGTTTGCATGTCTTTTTCAAGGCCACTGTTCTCAGCATGCTGGTGGCTGTCCTCCTCCATCGTGGTATCACTCATGCCACTGTCCTCTGTGCTTGGTGTTTCTTGCAGTGCTTTGGTGACCGACCATTCAGGTGCCAGAGGAAGGAGAATGTTTTTTTCATGCCCACTGAGCATCACCAAACATGACCTTGTTAGTACATTCAGCTTTCCTTGAAGTTTCTCCATCTGTTCATAAGGTCTCTCCACAGACTTTTGTGTGTTCTGGGCTTCCGCTCTTGTTGATGTGCTTTTGTCCTGCTTTCACCTCAAGCAGTCTTCGCTGGAGTGAAAACTGCCCTGCACTGGAAATCAAGCAGTTTTTCCATCCTGTTTCCAATCTTGAATGGAAATCTTCTCTCCTAAGAAATACCTTTCTTCTCACTTGTATTTTTGTAATGCCGCCTCTGCTGGTTTGTGCCAAGTGGTCCGGAGGCAAGTTTTCTTGTAAACACAAATTTGTGTTGCAATAAAGTTATTACAAACCCAACCGAAACTGCTTACTTGGAAGAGTTTTCTGTTTGCAGTAAGTGATTTAGGGGACATAGGTTCATCAGGGTGATGTGTCTGTTCTCATGCCTTAGGAACAGCATGTTGCACCTGAATGCTACCGGCTCCTTCGCAGCATTTTGCTGGGTGGCGTGCTCCTCCCAAACCCCTGCAGTTAGATATGCAGTGGAAATGCTAAGGAAAAGAAACTGGCTGAGGGACCAAGTCAGAGAGCTTGTAGGTAAAAGGAGGACAAATATGGGAATTGACAGACGAAAAGAACAAGGAAGGAATTAAATCCTCTGAGGAAGGGTACTGGCAGTGGTCTCTGCACATCTGTGCTACTCTCACATCTGGGTTTGAGTGTTTGCTTGCATGTGGAAGGGTGCCTTAACAAGGGAGAGTTGCAAGGCGGAGTAGAGAAGAGCACTGACAAGTGCAAAAGCTATTCCATATGTGCCAAGTGCTAGTTAGAAATATCTAATACAGTGATGGTAGCTGATGTCATGCACTGATAAGAGGTGTAAATTGACTTCTTGATACTGACAGAGAGAAAATCATGATGCTGGGATAATCAAGGCAGGTCACCTGCATTGTATGTGGAAGACAGTGGAAGATAGGGAAGAGAGGCAAAGGCACCATTGAAGTGACAGAGCAGGATAATGAGATTTTTCTTGTAATGATGAGAACGGTCAATGCTACTTTGGTCAATACTCAATTACAAGGTGTTAAAGTGACTGAGACTCAGTCTTGTCTCAGCTAGTTGCTTTACTTGGGTGAATCAATGGGCAAAGACTGTAGATGGTCATGTGAAGAAGATGTCTTGTTCTACTCACAATGTGAAGGTTTAGGAATTGAGTCAGAGAATTGCTAACTTGTGACTGATTGGCAGGGAAAAGAGTGAAGTTCTGCAGCAGAGGTAAAAAGCAAAAAGTGGGGTTTGTGTAGCCATATGAAGTTTCTCCTCTTGGGTTGCAATAGTGTCTAGGTATCCAAGAATGGTCAAAGAAATGGAGATTTTGATTCAGACAAGAGGAAATGGCACCATTGTAAAGGCAGAGATACAATAGTTATTACCTGTGTGTAACATGAGGAAAAGAGAACAGAACCTCAGATTCCAAAATATCAGGGGATAGTGGCCCATCATGGGCCTGGGACATGGAAGGGTAAAAGATGAAAGTTAATTTTGGCAATAGTAGCAGAGTTAAGGAAGGATAGCTGAAGGTGGATGAAATTTTGAGAAGTGGAATGTGATCACATATGTCTTTGAAAACAAGCAGGTCAGAAAAATGAGACAAGAAGCTGGTTCTGAATTTTGGGTAAGAATGTGTAGTGTAAGTCAGAATGAAGTGAGGAAAAAGAAGTAACAGAAGAAAGCATCGTTGAGCCTTACAGATAAATGGCAGAAAGGAGACCAATGGTACTGACATACAGGTAGGGTCAAAAGTCAATTTATGGATTGAGGGCTTTTTTCAGGATTTGGAAAAAGGTTTGTTTTAGGAAATAATGGATTGGGAGAGATGCCAAAATATGACCATGTACAAAAAAGTGGGCATATGTGAAAGGAGGGTACTGAAACATTAGAGAGGAAGAATGAACAGGAGGTCAAAGATACTCAGAGGTTTTTTTGACACTGGAGAGGGGTGAATGTATGTGCAGGACACCCGTCTGTTTCTTTGAGATAACAGAAGGAAATAGGTCACTTAGGGAGCACACAAATTGTAGGGCATGGAGAATTAATAGACTGAGTGGGTTGAGGAAGAACTTGGTTGTGTGCATGGGTTTGATTTGTGAAGTGTCATATTTGCTCCATGTTCTGTAAATCTCCAATTCTTGATTATGTTTTTGCAGTGCGACTCCATGACAGTATTTCAGAAGAAGGTTTCCATTACCTCGTCTTTGATCTGTAAGTGTCTGTCTCTGATGCTTCACCAGTGATGCAGGCACGTTGGTGGTTGACTAAGGGTGGAATAAAAAGCACCTGCATTAGTATAATTCTCCCTTTCCCTGCTGAGACCTGTAAATACCTTTGGCCTATTTAACAAAAGTCCATTGACTGTGTGGTGGGGTAAGACCAGGAAGGTTCCTGGCGCCAGGTGTAAGTGTGGGATGGCAAAGAATGTCTATCCTGTGTATGGGGACTGTTTGATTTTTATCTCTGAGGCAGCCCAACAGGGGTCAGAGGAGGGCTGTCCTTCCCAAGCTCAGCGTACACTCAGCTCAGCAGAGGTGTGTGGGCAATTCCTGCACAGTGTGTCAACAGTGTCCTGTACACTGCTGTGGAAAGGCAGTCCAAGGGCTCAGTCATGAGAATATCCCAGTGCTGGTGCCACGGTGGTGGAGCTCTGCCCTGGCTCCTGTGTGTAACAGTTTCTCACACAGGCTGTGGCAAAGGGCCCGGGTGGGTGGCCATATACATCCTGTGCAGCCTTTAACTGCACAAGCATGGGCTCTGTAACATCCTTTGTTCTTTCACATTCCAGGGTTACTGGAGGGGAACTCTTTGAGGATATTGTTGCTAGAGAATACTACAGTGAAGCAGATGCCAGGTAAGACTATTTCCAGACCCTTCCATGCATGTTCCATGTACATGTACTAGTGGAATGAGTTTCCTGACTGCTGATCTGTGTGTGGCTTTGTCCTAACACTTTTGTCCCTTGTCTGGATAAAACAAATCCTCTCTCTGCTATTAGCATGAACTTATTATCACCAGACAGCCTGACTCAGTACAGCTCTAGCCCTTGCCCACTTACAGAGATTGCTGTCTCTGCCACTTGCAGATGCTGTGCTCTGTGCTGGGAGAGCCACTGCTAGCAGCTTTGTCTACCTGGTCTTTTTGGTGGGTGGTCACAGTGTGTCCTTACTGAACAAACATAAAGGAGAGCTGTGAGGGTGCTGCCTGCTTGACCTTTTTCTTCTAGCAGGGTTTGCAGTGATGTGCCCCTGCTGTGGGGCAGATCGTTCAATTTGCCTGTGTCTAGGTAATGTTTTACAGGGCAGTGGGGAGAGGGGCCTTTGGAGGCTGTGTTTCTGTGGAAGCCCTCTCTGACTGTCAGCTGGTCAGTGCAGTGACAGAAGACACAATATGAGAGAGCAACCTTCATATTTTAATGTTAAAAGATTTACAGTTATGCCCTCCTGTTCCTGAATGTGTCCCCTCTCTCCCACGTGTGAGTTTCCTGAAGTGGCACGTGCTTGTCCCTGTTTATACAGGGTGGATGTTATGTACAGCAGTAGCTGAGGGTGTTGTCTGACCCATCCATCTGCTGGACATGCAGCATCTGGAATCAAAGCCGGGATTAGGCCACTCCTGTTCTGCTTTTGTATGGCCTGGGAGTGGCCCAGTGGTGACATTTCACCCTGCTTATTCTGCAGTCATGTTCTTATCCCATACTAACCCTTGCTGAAGCAGAAATCAGGGGAGCCATGAGAAGAGAGGAGTAAGAAGGAAGCAGTGGGTGCTGTGGCAAGTTGAGCTTGGTAGGCAGTACTATGGGGAAGATGATACTGAGTGCAAGGAAGGAAAGAGAGCACGACCTGGGGTGTTGGTGTAAGTACTGCTGATGGAGTCTGCAGGCGCTTACTTGCTTTCCCCGTGGTTCATTTACAGCCTTTGTCTTCTGGGGATTGCAGGCTTTCAGATGAGCACTGCCCTGCATGCTCTGCCAGGAGCCATCTGGTGATTGGGAAGGCCAGTGAACTCATCAGCTCTGCTGGAGCTCCTGGCAGAGAGGTCTGAGAGCCTCATAGATGTTTTCAGTGGGGTGTACAGATCTTGTAGGCACAGCATCTCGGATGGATGCACACTCAATCATGCCACTGTGTCTGGAAGCTGAGAAGTTTTGAGGTTATCAATCATAATCCTTCCCCTGTTCCTCTTGCCAGTGCCTGTTCCCTGAAGTGCTCAAAAGCTGTCAGTGACTGACACTGCTCAGGAAAATTATGGCAGGGTTAGGGGAAAAGGAGGACTGTCTGTTGCTCTGTGAGCCCTCCTTAGGGTGCTCAGCCCTCTGACTGTCAGCTGGTCAGGTCTCCAAGTGCCCACAAGATGACAGAGTGAAACTCCTCCCTTTCTCTCCCCATGCTGTGCTGAATTCCAGAGCAGTCTGAGAGAGCGAGGGAGCGAGGTCTGTGCCAATCTGCCGTGTTTGGCTCGCCTGGGACACCTCACACTTTTGCCATTTTTGGCCAGAAAATCTCTCTCGCTCAGACTCAGCTCTGTTCTAATTATACATTTTTGTTTTGGGAGCAGGGAGATTTTCATGGATTCCGACCCTGAGGATCGTACTGCCAGCTCCAGAGGGGTGGGGGGTAGCAAATACACAGTGCTCCACCTCCTCTTCTCTTCCTCTCCTCACCCTCTTGCCGTCTTTTCTTGTGCTTTTTTTCCTTCCCTCAAATATTTCACTCATTTCAAATTTGTTCCTCTGAGATTTGTAGAAGTCAGTGAAAGGTCTGAGGGATCCTACAGTGAGGACATAGACCTCTCTGAGTTGTCCACATCTTCATGCTTACTGCCCAGCCATAGTTGTCAAAATCCCTGTTCCATTCCACATTCACCCTTGGGAGCCAAGTAAATGTTCAGTGGAAGAGATGGTTCCAACTTGGAATCTCACCCATGGGTGGATTGTGCTGTCGTTATGCGACAGGTGTAAATAACATCTTGTTTTTGTTCCTGTGGTTTACAGCAGTGGGAATGGCAGAGACAGGCTTTTCTGTCAGCTGGGGGAGTGCAGCACGCTGCACTTAACGGAATGAGTCTGCTTTTCAGATTACTAACCCCTTAAGTGGGATCTGTACTTAAAAGGCACCCAGCAAGCGGGTGTGTGTGCACATTGTGTATATAAAGTGCTTGAGATGCTGCTCTGAAAGCTTTGCAAACTGGCAGGCGCCCAGGCATCGTCATCCTGCATTTGCTGGGGGAGGCTGCTGCTCTCCCAAAGTTTATTCTTTGCTCAGGACAAGCCCAGTGGAATGTTTGCTGGAGCAATTTGGTCTTGCTTGCACAATTTCGGCTGCTGTTTGAAGATACTCGGATGCTTTGGTTGTTCTGTGTGGGGTGGGCACTCTTGGCTGAAGGAACAAGTGAGAGGCTTAGTTTGATGGGAAGGGAAGGGAAGGAAGGAAGGAAATGATGGGAGGTAGGGGAGAGAGGCTTTGTGGTCCTGCTACAGAAACGATGCTGGGTGTCCTGTTGCTGGTGGGGGTGCTGGGGTTGTTCAGTTGTGATGGTGTTTAGCTATGGCATCCAGTGGTCATGATGAAGAGATTCAGCATGAAATCTTGAATGCCCCCTGGTACAAATATAAAAGTTAGGGAAATAGTTCTGGGATGGCATGTTAAATGCATGTGCCTAACTTTGCGTGTCTCTCTGTTTTATATTGCAGCCACTGTATTCATCAGATACTGGAGAGTGTGAATCACATTCACCAGCATGATATCGTGCACAGGGACTTGAAGGTAATATTTCCTCTGTGCTGTGGTATGAGGAGAGCAGCCAGGGGATCATTGGAAGAGGCAAGACAGGAATATTGTGTTGCCAGCTGGCAGGGATTTTTGTGTGGTTTTTTTTTTGGGTTTGGTTTTTGGTTTTTATTTTTTATTTGAATTGGGTTCAGGGGTTCCTGAAGCACAAATTTGCTTCTTCAGAGTTTTCTAGGGAGCTAGAGGGTGTCTGAACTCCCAAGGAAGTTTTCAGTCTTTGTGAACCTTGCCAGCTCTCAGCCTCTCTGAGGCAGCTCCAGGAGGGAGTAGTTGTGAATCTTGGAGAGAACTATGCTTCCAGAGAAACTTGGGTAGGATTCATTATAATGAAGGACACTTTCTAGTTTGTGATTGAAGAGATCTCTAGAGACCTGGAGCAATCTTTGTTCAATCTGCCAGGATGAGTTTGTCTGCACAGAGCATGTGTATTTTTATTCTGCAGTGTTGCCAAACACATGCCACTGCGCTAGGGCAGAGATGTTCAACAAGAATTTGTTGTGTTATTTCTCTCTTCTCTTGTCAGTAGAAGCACTTTTAATCTAAAATCAAAACTGCTGGCCAGTTAAAGACTGGATGAATCAATCATTTGGTGCATTATAACACATTTATAGCCCCTACACCTCCACAGTGGAGTCACCTAAACTCCCCACACTGGGCAGCTGTGCTGGGAGCTGGGCAGGCTCCAGAATGAAGAGATTTGTGCAGGAAAGTCTGCATGCCCTGGAGTCTTCTCTGTCTAAAGTGGGAATAGTGATGGTCACCAGCAGTCCAGTTAAATTAATGCAGGATGATGCCTGCTACTAGTATTGGTTTGGGCTTGTTAAACAATGTACAATGTACAATGTACAAAATATTTTACAGAGAGCAAGGTAAAAGCACATTGCAAGCTTGGTTCCTCTGGTGTTTTAATCTAACGGAGAGCCCTTTGTGTTTCTGACAAACTCCCATGCAACAATTTTGACCTTCTGATTCACTACACTGTGAAAAAATTCAAATGATCTACTGTGGACTGTGGCTGCTCCTGACTGGACCCAACACCAGCTCCTGAGAAAGCAATATCCAAGAGGCATTACTGGCCAAAATTAGGGAGTCTATGAAAATTAATAATGTTTTCCAGTACAGAAGAAGTTTTCCTTGTGTTCAGATATAATCTGGTTTCCTTCCAAAAGTTTTGTTTGCAGGAAAGCAAGCAACTTGTTCAGAACTGATCAGCTGCTAGACACTCCCTGCTGTAGTTAATATGTTTCTTTTGTTGCTTGCTCTGATTGACTGAAACTATCCAGGCCTGAGGAGTAACCATTCCTTTTAGCAATGGAAGTTCCTATGCTTACTATTTAATATTTAGCTCCTTTCCAAAAGCATGGCCTTCAGTGTGTAATACCTGCAGAGCCTGTCTGAAGTAAAGTTTTGTCTTTTGCACCTCACTCTCATAAGCCTGTCTTTTGGCTGACATGCTATTAAGTATGGCAAATATTGAGTTGCCCATAGGGACTGTAAGAAATTAGGGAGCGCATTCACATCCTCACCAAAAAGTATGTGAAACCTGAGACAACCCATATGCTGGCAAACATGCACATGGATAAGCACAATTAGCCTTAAGGTGTTTGCTTCTAAAATAGAACTACAAAGTGCTTAACTAGCACAAGTCTGTCTTAAATGTTGCTCTTTCTTAGTCACACTACAGGTGCGACCTGGAGTTGGGAGGGATTTTCAGAAGATTTCATTGGTCTTCTGCTTCGGGGTCTTGTTTATAGTGGTGAATTTTCATTTGTGTAGCTTGATTACTGCAATCTTTTCTTCTTGCCATGTAGTGGAAGAGCCAGTGGCATCCAAATGTATTGAGACCCAGTTGTCCTTCCTTCCATGCTGCTTATGGCAAGGACTGTGTTGAGGAAGGCTTTTCTCTTTTCATTCAAAGCAGAAGTAGGCACATTCCCAGTACTCTAAGACAGATGAGTGGGCAAAGCATCTTGTGTCTGTCAGGCAGAACAGGGGTAAAGAGTTGCTATGGGGTGAAAATAGTGAGCAGGCTGCAAAAAATACCTTTATCAGATTTGTGAAACTGAGACAAGCTCCTGTTTCTGGATTTCCAGACATCCATCCTGCTCAGTTAAAAAATCAACTTGATACAAATTGCACAAAAGATGAGAAGGGGATAGGATGCTATCCATGTTTGACCTGCCTATCTTCAAGCTGATTTTCCAGCAAAGCCCTAATAGCCATCACCTTAAAGGCTTTGGGGTTTCAGGGGACTCCATGTAACTGCTCTAGTGCTTCAGAGGGCACTGCCAATTCTCAGTCTGGTTTTTGGAGTTGTGTATAGCCTGCTGCAGAAGTCCTCTGCTGGAACACAACAGAATTATGGTTTGAGTGAAATTCATTCAAGGTGGAAATGTGAGGGTCAAAACTCTGTCTCCCTTTCCTGGCACATAGAAAAAGTGACATGGCTGCTTCTTGTATAGGTAATGGCAGCAGTAGCAAGACAGAATATTTTATGCTGCTGTAAATGTGTAGCATGAAAAAATTGCTTACAAGAATACTCACTGCTGTGCTGCTTATGCCAGTTTAAGGCTGAGACTTTTTCTGCAAGGGATGAAAACTATTGCCTAGCCGGATGATGCCTTCCCACATTACAGCAGTGTGTTTGGCAGCCCTTATTAGCATCATATTTACTTTTTCAGTGCCTTGGGGACTGTCTAATGTTCAAGGGGAGAAACATCACTGCAGATTGTATCTCCTGCATTGTCCCTCCCTTCTCCCTCCCTCCCCTTCCCCCTCCCCCCAGTTATCCTCTATGAGGAGGGCAGAATCGAATTTTGGCTTAAGTGCTGCAGGAACTGTACTGCCAGTGCCCTCTGGTGTCAGCATGTAATGTATGGGCTGGGTTAGAAGAGGCTCTGGCTGCCACTAAGGAGCCAGAGGATTTATGTTAGACTTGACAATTTTCTGCCACTCTAGGTCAAGGCCATTAGTTGCTGTTGCTGTGTCTTCACCTGAACATAGTAGTACTGCGTGCTAAATTCAGTCAGCAAGTGCAATTTAGTGATGTGGCTACAGGTGAGAGGTTTTAACAAGGATGTCAGTCTTTCATTCTTACTCTCTTTTTTTTTTTTTCTTCTTCTCCTCAGCCTGAGAATTTACTACTAGCGAGTAAATGTAAGGGTGCTGCTGTCAAACTGGCTGACTTCGGGCTGGCTATAGAAGTCCAGGGAGAGCAGCAGGCCTGGTTTGGTAAGACTGAGCTTTCCCAGTTTTGCTCCTCTGTTTTCTGGTGGCTGGTTGAGTTGCATCCTCCGGAGTGTTTCTCTCAGCTCTTCCAGCACACTTCTCTGTATTTGACTGTTTCTTTTTCAAGTGTGACAGCCTCTGGGTCTTAGGCTCAAAACTAGGTGCAGTAGTGGAAAAACTGATTAATAAAGACAAAAAAAAATGGCCGTGTGTTTCTCTATTTTTCTTCTCAGTTTACAGTAGGTGCTAGTGTCAGACATGAAGGCAGCTGCTATGTTTAGACCCTGATCTGAACTTTCCTACTGCTCAGAAGTGTAGACATCTGGAATTTTGTTTGGTCACTTTACAGAAATGTATTTGACCTAGCCTTCCTCAGGCACATTTGGATCTGACCTTATCTTTGTTTAGCTAAAACTTAATTAGAAATGAGACCTTTTCAGGCTAAAAATCATCAGCTCTGAGACTTTGCAATGCTGCAGAGATTCTGGAAAAATGACTTATCCTGGTCTCCCCATACCACTCAGCAATCAGATGTGTTCCATCTGTGTCTTGAGTTTTCAAACTCCAAGCCATTATATGTAACAATGATGTAAGACCTGACATACAAGTTTGTGCCCAGCTGGTTGACATGGTTCCTCTTACTTGTCAGTTTTTCTTGCAATACACAGGCACTGGATCCCATCTAATTTTCTGCTTTATTTTGGGGAGTTTTGCCTCTTTTTGTTGGTTTACCAAGAGACAGCTCTAGCAAATATGAGATGAAGGGTGAGAGAGACTGGTTTTGGAATTTGTTAGTTACCACTACTGGATTTTGTGATATGGCAAGTTCTCTTCTGTTTGGGTACTGTAAGTACTTCATGTCATCTGTTTTCTGGCAGGGTTTGCTGGTACTCCAGGCTACCTCTCCCCTGAAGTCTTAAGAAAAGATCCTTATGGAAAACCAGTGGATATATGGGCATGTGGTAAGATTCTGACAAAACGTTTTACTCTTAAACAGCATCATTCCATGTAAAAGAATGATTCCTTGTAACCTGTTGCTGGGAGGGTGCACAGTGCTCCTTCTTACTGGGTGGAGGCATAAAGGCACAACTGACAATAAGCACCTTGTGTAGATGGAATGGACACTGGAGCCTGAACTCACATGATTCTGGTTCCTAATCTTTTCCTCAGGCCATCTATCAGATGTTTGAGACTCAAAGGATAGGACCTGTCTATGCTTTGCAGAGTCAGTTGTTTAGATAACTGTAGACATTTCCTATTACACTATGTAGAAGATGAAATACTGATGAGGGATGATTTTTTTTAAAAGAAAAGAAGTAAGTGTAAATGTATCTGGGACTGATAAGTTTAAAGATTTATGATATCAGTGTTGCCTGACATGGACTAAATGGTTCTCTGCAGGCCAGGAGTGTCAGCTTTGTCACTGTCATTTTTGTCCCAACACCATGCACAGTTAACATCTAATGACAGAGTCCTTCCTAAAACGTCCCTTGCTGCCTAGGAACCCTAGGAGATGTGGCTTCATCTTACTCTGTGAGCAGCTGGGAGTTGTGGCTCACCAGCCGTGGTAGCCAGAGGAGGGTAGAAGGACATGGTGCAGCTTGTTCTAGCTCCTGGCACTGCTGTTAAGAGCTGAACGTGAAGTGTCAGGGTGAGGTTCAGCAGATGACAGATTTGTACTGTGTTGTGCTGTCTCAGAAGGCAAATGATGGCAAATGAAGATATTGAACAACCATTGCCTTGGGGACTGTCAAGAGGGAAGGAAGAGGGGCTACAGGAATAAATGGCGTATTAGCCTAACCATAGTGTGTCTGTGTCTCTCCCTCCCAGGAGTGATTCTGTACATATTACTAGTGGGGTACCCTCCCTTTTGGGATGAAGATCAGCACAAACTCTATCAGCAGATCAAAGCCGGAGCCTATGACGTAAGGGCACTTTCTTGCTGAGTACCTGCATGGGTGTAGAAGCCATCCAAAACATGGCACTATCTTACCTGGTGTCCAGCAGCAGGCCCCAAGCTTCTGTGCAAAGTGATGTTTGACGTGCTCATATGCCTCGTTGTCTTCACTGCCTGGGGTGCAGCCCTGCCTGGGGTGCAGCCCTGCCTGGGGTGCAGCCCTGCCTGGGGTGCAGCCCTGCCTGGGGTGCTGAGGGATGTGTGGAACACACCACAGTGCGCACTGGAACGTTGACACTTGTTAGGGAAATGCAGGGGGTGGGAAAAGTGGTGTCTTGTTGTAATGCTGATGTTTTCGGTGGAGTAGAGGGAAGATAGAATGAAGGAGCTTGTCTTTGTCAAGGCCTAACAAAAAGTATGGGGATGTATTCTGTAGAATAATAGCTTAAATTGTGGTCTTTTACTCCTCTGTGCTGTAGTCCATGGAGAGCATGGAGCCTAGTGAGAAGACTGGGACCGTTGGAGGGGTGGCTTTGAGGTGGGGATCAGCATGGTGGGTTGGGTTGGAGGCTCTGGTAAAAAGCCTAGCAGATCATGGAGCACTTCTCAGAGCACAGGAAAACTGAGGTGTAAAAAGTGCTTGAAAGAGGAAGAGCAAGGAGGTTAGTACTGAGGGAAGCAAAGATGGTATAAAATATAGTTTGGGTACCACAGCTTTATGTTTGACATAAATTCTTCCATGTAAGAAGAGGCTTGAGAGGGAAGAAGGAGCTCCTGGAAATCCTAGCTCAAAGCCTGTGGGCATGAATATCAAGAGGAAGTTGGGGAATTCCTTTTGTAGGCTGTCTTGTGGTTTGTACTAAACAAAAATAAAACCCTAAAAGGGATGAGGGTTCTGCTGGACTCCAAATGCTGGTTACCTCCCAGCTTCTGTGCTTGAGACCAGGAGAGCAGCTGCACTGGTGAGAGCAGAGGTCTGCTTGTGTCCTGGCTCAGTGGCTTCCTGAGTGAAAGCAAAGTGATGTCTTTGTACCTGATAGCCTTAAATGGACTTGTATTCTTCTTGCCTTGCTGCCCCTCTAGTTTCTGTGTTGTTTGTTCTTATTTGAAGTGTTTTTGCACTAACTATATCAATGGGGATTTTCAAAGTACTTCAGGGATTAAATACCTCTTTCTGCAAGTCATGAAGAGTGAAGTGCCTGATCCCTCCTTATCTATCTGTTGTTTTTGAATCCATATCTATAGTGAACAAATTTCAGTAGATTCTTCCCTCATTTTGCCTGATAGAAAACTGCTGCATTTACTGTTTCACCTGCCCCTTGTGTCCTTACCCAGAAACAAGGGGCCTGTATGCACAGCACCAGTCTGTTGTTCTCCCTTGACCAGAGAGGAAGTGACAACAGTGAAAACAGTGATTTTTTTTTTTTTTTTTTTTTTTTTTTTTTACTTTGTGCATCTGGGTAGGGGGTTTGCAAGACATTACCATGAATATTTCAGAGTTCAGGAGTGGGGAAAATGTCCTTGCTTGAAACTCCAGTATCATGATTTTTGAGAATCCTCTTGCAATGTTTGCAGAACAAATTGTATAATGCCTTAGTGATGCCTGCAAATGCATAAATGAGATTATATGCAAATCAAATACAGCAGGTGTATTGTTATGACCCAACTGAGTAAAGTGATAAAAAGCATGAGGAAAAAAAAATACAGATTAAACTTTTTCTAAATTATGTAGTACTGTAAAGAACTGTTTTGAGGATAAATGCATTCTTTTCTCCCACTTAAAGACAGGGAGCTTTACCCCAACAGCATATTTATGTTCTGAAGTTCACCTGTACTTATGCAGTAGAATCATAGGATTTAATCTCAGCATGCTGTCAATCCATACCACACACAAGCCTCTATGAGATGGTGTAAGTATCTCATCTTTATCTGGAATTAGAGCAGGATGCTCAGATGCCTCATGAATGATCAGCAGCTGAAGTACTTAAAATTCTTTTCTTTGTTTTCATGCTTCTGTATTCCCATCCACTGTTAAAATCTCTTGCCCCCCAAGTAACGGTCTTGGTATGGTAGGTGGTTGCTAAAAACTTGCTGGTGGGTTGCTTCACCTAAGTGACTGGTATTGTTTCAGGATATTGTGTTTTATGGTAGGAAAATGTACCTGATAGGATGTTTCCTGTTAGTGCATTTTGCTTTCATGCAGTTTTGCTGTAGTTAACTGTTGCTGATTTTCCATAAGCTGTTAGAGCTTTTAGCATGCTGGAGAAAGAGACAGGTGGGGTAAAGAAGGATAGTGCCTGTGTTTTTCATGTAAGAAGTCAGTTAAAAAGATTTGTGACTTTACCTTTTAAACTGTTGAGTGTGAAAGAAATTCAAAGGTCTGAGTGACTCCTAAAAGGCTTTTAAACTCTTAATCTTCTTGCTTATATCTGGTGAATGGTACAGCTGTGTCCTGCTGTCTGGTACCCTTCATTTGCTGGATTCTGGATAATTTTCTGTTCAGTATGGCTTTTCACAAAAATTGGTGGGTTTTGGAAATGTGTTTGCCCTGGTATCAAAAGGGCAAAGGCTGGAATTTAGCTCTGTAGCAGGAGAGACTCTCTTCTGCTAATAGAACTTCTATTCAGTTCATCATCTGCTTCCTCTTTTAGTTCCCATCACCTGAGTGGGACACTGTGACTCCTGAAGCCAAGAATTTGATCAACCAGATGCTGACGATAAACCCAGCAAAGCGCATCACAGCTGACCAGGCTCTCAAGCACCCATGGGTTTGTGTAAGTGTTCTCCTTATTACAGGTTAATTTGTGGTTTACCTTGAGTGGACCTGTCAGGAAGACTTGAAGGATCCAGTATATTTCAAATATTTCAGATTATGATTTTTTTTTTTGGATACTGACCTTCAACAAGCAACTTTGTCATGCTGTGGTGATTTTATTGCCACAGTAGTAAAAAAATTCCCTTATTCTTGTCGAATTTTGTCAGTTTCTGGTTTTTTCCCACGTCTTGTCCAATCCATAGCATCCCACAATGTCAAATGGAGTTTGGCATCAGACAAAATATTTTAGGACCATTTATGTTCCTCATCTCTGCTTAAGTTTATAGCAGAACATCTTTGCAATATTTGGGATATTTCTGCTATGCTGCAGCTTAACTGGCTGTAAACTTGAAATCAGGAAAAAAAATCTTTTGCAGTTCTGTGTATGTAGTTTCTGCCTTGCCAGACCTCACACATAAGTATTTTTCATCTTTTAGAAAGATGGTAAGGAAATCCCAGAACACAGGTGGGTGTGGGTAATACCACAGCATACTTCTGGGTTGGGTCTAGTATGCTCCTTTGTTCGTTTGTTCTTGAGAAACTGTGGTGGTGGTGTCTTTATAACACAAATCAACAGATGGCAATTTTAAGTTACTTATATGAACATCTGTCTAACAGGAGAACTGTAAAATGATGCAAGTTCCTTGGAAGTCAAAACTTCACACTAGCTGAGACTGCATCTCTTTTTTTTTTTTTTTCCTCCTTGCATGCTTGTAATCAATTGCAGTTCTTGTTTATTATTTCCTCCCAATGCCTGTAGCCAAAGTTGTATTATGATAGCCCACTACGTGTGGCAGCTTTTCTTCTCTGAGCTAGGGAGAGTCTGATTTCACTACTCAGCCGTGTCAGCCTCTCACTGAAACTGCCTTCTGTCGAGTCTGTTGTTTCCCTTTGCTTTGCAGTCCCTGTGTGCACAACATGTTTCCTTTCTGGATGTGTGTGGCTCCTCTGAAGTAAATGTTGTAGGAAATTTAAAAAATTTTAAAACTTTATCTGAGACACTGAGTGTCTTAACATCACTGAAATTCTGAAGTATGTGTCCTGATTCTTGTAAGAGCACAATGAACAACTGGACATCACTGTATCTCCTGAAGGGGCTGGAGGAACAGTGGCCACCAGAGTTGTTTGAGGACACTTTGGCTACATTCTCCCCATACACTGCCATGTATACTGCAATAGGTGACCAGCTTTGACAAGAGAATCAAAGCAGAGACTTCCCATGAAACTAGCCGAATATAGGCACAGTTTACAGTTGGTTTGGGTATTGCAGAATTTTTTCCAAGGAAGAGAAAGTTAGTGGAGACTTCGTTCACACTTATCTGCCAGGTTAGAAATTCACCCGCTATCTTCATAAAGGAAGTTCAGGCTTGTGGTTCTATGCAAGAGCAACAGCTATTTTGGCATTAGTCACTGGCTTCCTCATGGGCTCTAAATGCTTGGCAGTATCAGTTTCTGATTTCCTCTTGTGGTCTTA
The DNA here is from genome assembly GCA_013401135.1 of Cettia cetti. Lineage (NCBI taxonomy): Eukaryota > Metazoa > Chordata > Aves > Passeriformes > Sylviidae > Cettia > Cettia cetti. Next base: position 81,826 of record VZUI01033404.1, read on the forward strand.
ATGGCTGCAACACTTCTGGAAGGTTATTTTTTTGCAGTTGATGGGATCCTAGTCTGCCGTGGATGACAGATGTGCATCCCTGCATACATATTATGCTCATTTTTTTGTATTGGTGCAACAGAAATACATAATCTTTTCTCTTACATGCTGAGAATCTGTTTCTGCAATACTGATACAAAGATGGCAAGCCTCTGCTAGTCATCCTTTTACATTTGGAGGGTTGCCATGTCCAGGCAGGCTGCTGCTCACAAGTAGTCCCTTACTGCTTGAAATTTCTCTTTCAAGCTGTAACTAATGCAGCCCAGGTCTTTTCTGTAGTGCCTCTAACTGGGTCCCCCATGGGCATGCTTGTTCATTTCACTTTGTCTTCATGCCATCTTAAATCTTGAGTGTGCCTAAAAGGCAGGGAGCACTGATTCTCACATGTACCTCAATCATAAATTTCTTGGGTGCAGTCCTGTCATAGCCCACCTTAATTTAATGTGTCTTGATGGAAGTTCTCAGGTTATGAATCAGTTGCAGTGTACCATGCAGTGGTGAGAGGCTTGGCCATGTCAGCCTGAATGTCTTGATTCTGTGCAAGTGAATGAACTTCCCTGGCTGATTTGGTATGGGTGTGTTCTTGATCTTCTGCTGTTCCTGTTTTTCAGCAACGATCCACTGTTGCATCAATGATGCACAGGCAGGAGACTGTGGAATGCTTGAGGAAGTTCAATGCTAGAAGGAAGCTAAAGGTAAGTACATCTTAATTTGCCTTAAGTTTGTTTTTAGTTCTCTGAATTGAGCTTAGTGCCTTCCTAGCAACAATACTTTTTTTCATGACTAGCACACTGTTAGAGAACAGGATCACTGTTGTGATCCTCCAGTACAGGGCACTGAAGCAGTGTACTGAGGAGCTAATTAGTTTCTTTCTCCAAGCTCTAAGCTTCCCATGCCTCCTCTTCTGCTACATACTCACCTCTTCTACTTTGTTGAAATAGAGCATCTAGTTCTGGGACATTTAGTTCTGAACACTCTGCACCTTCCAGTACTAGTGTTACCAATTGCCTGCAGCTGGGGCCAAGCCTCTGGCCTGTGCACAAACCAGCACTCTGCTGTGTGAAATCTAGGAAGCACCTATGTATTTAATTTTTAGTGCCATTTCAGACTTCCTAGGCTATCCTGCCTGGCATCTAGCTGCTGCTCTAGAAAGGCAGGGCTGTGAGTGGTGGCGTGTCAGGCCTACCAGCCGCACGTGGGAATCCTGGACACACCAGGGTTCTTCAGGGTAGCAGTGGGTGTAACTCTGCATTGGTAACTGGCGCATTGTGTTCTCCGTGGGTCAGCCCAGCCCCTTTCTCAAATGGCACTTTCTGTTATCCCTGCTTTGTCTTCCCCACAGGGTGCAATCCTCACAACAATGCTTGTGTCTCGGAATTTTTCAGGTAAGTTCAATGTTCCCATCCCTTCCTTGGTTTTGTTTTGTGTGAATGAGCTGGAGAATATTTTAATCATTTTGGGGTCAAGTAAGAGAGGAGAAAAGAGGCTTTCAGTTCATCATGGTGTAATGGTATCACTTTACCTGAGCTGGTGACCAGTGTGAAATAGGAAATTGTTTGGAGAGGAACACATGGTATTGTAGTCTGGTACAAAAGAGAAGTCAGCCTCCATAATCATCTCATGATATTTTATTAGCAAATTACTTGTGAGAAGTTTTAGCTGGTATCATTAGCTTTCCCATCATAAACCAAGAGTGAAGAGCACTTTTTAGGTAGGAGTGTTTCCTTTAGACCTGAGGCAGGGACAAGGAAGTAATATTGGTGAGAATAGGGACAGGAGTTATTTGGGTATTGTATTACTTTGACTCATCAGAAATGGGTCTGAAGTGTCTTGCTATTAGTTTTCCTTCTTGGAGTCTCAGAAGTGGTTTTCATCCTTTTAAATTTAATAGCTCTTATGGTAGTCTGGCTCCCACCCAACTGCATTACGTAATGCATTTACTGAAAATGCAAATCTCAACATGTAAATCCATGCTCTTTGGAAGATTATTGTCTTGGCTCGGCACACCTAGGTGATGCAGTCTTATTTGTGTTCATTTTCATTTGGGTGGAAAACCTCTCTTCGTAAGTGCTTTTGGTTTATGGAATCTTTGTTTTCTTTACTCTCTTTGTAATTTTCTTTCTCTTTTAAAAGAGTAATCATTGAATGCATGAGTCAGATTTTTATTGCACCTGACTACAGCTGCTTTTAAGTGGAAGTCTGCTATATGGATTATGTGATGATGGAAGTGTATTAATTTCATCTGGCCGTTTACTAATAGTGGATACCAATACTTGTATTCTAGATGTTGTTACAATAAACTTGTAATTGGAATGAAAACCTCTGTGAAATGATCATCCCAGCATACAAAGTGCACATTCATGCATACATTCTTCTGTGAACTCAAGGCAGCGGTTTTAACCTTCTGTATGGTGATTAAAAAAAAAATAAATATGTGAAACCATGCTACAGTTAAGGGCCAACACTCAGTAACATCCAAACATTTTTTTCTTGGTTCTTGCTTTCAGGTAGACCTGTAATGTCAGCATTACTTGTAGCTACAACAATTTCTTTTTACTGCATTTCTCATGGTTTGGCCTTAAAGGGACAGTGATTTTATCCATTCATCTGTCCCACAATTGTGCTATTACAGGACTTGAAAATTCTATACTGCTTTCTGAGATTGATTCTGAAATAAGTGTTTGAGGAGCTATGGCACAGTGACAGGACTTCCACAGGCCTGTACAGAGCTAAACATTTTCTTGGGCCTTTTGCTGGTGTGAGCTGTTTTTGTTCTATTTACACAGCTCGTCTTTATTTCACTTAATTGACGATTCTGAAATAGACAGGGGTTTTATTATTTTTTTAATTAACAGAAGTTTTAGATTAATTTTTAGTCTGCAAATGTTGTCACTTCTAATGAAGCTGCAGAAGTGCTTGAGTAAGAAAGTCTCTTACGGCTGAGATTTTGACTACATGAAATGCCAGAGAGAACGCTTCTCCTTTAATGGTGTGTGACCTATACATCCACTTAATCCCTGAGCTAGTACTGAGGAGGAAAAAGCTTGCTCTACTCATTCTTCTCTGTGTCAAGGGCTGAAGCTGCTGGATCCACTTCAGTTAACAGCTGAAGAAAAGGAAATCCTAGGTGGCCCTGTAGTGAGTGCAGGGTTTGCAGTGTCACTGAGTTCTGCTTTGAATATAAACTGATTCCAAGTATGAGACACTCAGAAAAACTGTCCAGAGAGAGATATTAGAAATTTAGATGCAAAGCCTCTGTCGAGAGTAGCAATTCCTTACGTTTTTATGTGGTTTTAGAGGGGTGAGATCATCTACTCCTGTTTTCTTTGCAGTGTAATATGAGCATGACTTCTTTAAAATTGTAATTATTTTTAATTTACTTAGTTTTTCTAGCTGGCTGCAGTTGAAGTAGATATATCTGCTGGAATTAAAGAATAAAAGCATGCTAACTGAAAGTAATAAGTTAAAAAGTTTGTGTGGGAACTTTGGGTAGAACTCAGACTTTTCTTACCATGACAGGCATCTAACTGCCCTTGAAAAGTTCTGCAATAATACTTGTTTCTTTCCCTAAAGCTCTTAAGGGGCTTTTATTTTCTTGGATTTGGTGACGATATTTTGTGGGTTTTTAGAAGTTCCATTCCCGGCAGACAGGGAACTAAATTTATGAAGAGAGAAGCTTCTTCCTGCCTGGGGATGAGATCTCCTAAAAGCTTCTTTCACAGATGTTTTGAACAAAGAGGAAAATGAAGGCTCATGTGACCCCAGTATCAATTTATTAGGCACAATTGTACTATCTGCAGGAAATATGAGAAGACTCCTTTAATCTTGTCATTACTATCTCCTGCATCACATTTTGTAATTGGGAGTTCCTTCACTGTGTAGGCCTGTGACAAATTGTATTCCTAAAGAATCTGTAGCAGTACTCCATCTCTTTTTAGCCCATCAAAAATTCCTGCTTTTTACAATGAAAAAGAAGAAAGAAAAAGTTTCAGTTCTTTTGTGAGTAATTTGTTGCTTGCTATGTGCCTTGTACCCCAGGCCAGGTAAGTGAAAGGATATCTGGTTTCTTTCCCCAGTTATGATATATTCAGCCATTTAATATTGGCTGTTTGTGGTTCTTTCTAGAAGATTGCATCTCAGGCCAGTTGTAGGCTATTTATTAAAAGCAGGTACAGTTGTACTCCTTTCAGTATAAGTTAGGAAGTTGAAACCTCAATACAATAAGGGATTTCTAGCTTCTCTCCACACTCTGGTAGATGTTAATTCAGGTGCAAGAGAGAGCAATGCAATCTAAGTTTTGCTGTAGGATTGTTAGGGTCACACCAGAGTATACATTGGATTACTTGGGTGTTCACTTGGGGCTTTGGATGTTAGATGATCCAAGCAAATACTGATCTGATCTGCATTCACTTACAGAATACAGAAATGCAGTCAGTTAAATCTACTGATTAGATCATATGCAAAAAAATTCTAAATCATCTTCTGAGAAGTAAATGTAAATTTATTACTAAAAGAGAGTTGGCAAGGTTTTTAGAGATTCCTGCAATATGTAAGAGTGCCTGGACTCATTTATGTAGATAAAGCTCTAAATAAGTTTGCTATAAACTGAGTGGAAGGATGAAAAGAAACTGGTTTTCATGTTAGGAGCAGCCATCTTCACAAAATGCTGAGAAGTGGCTTTTCTCCATAAGCAGATTTTTGTGCAAAACTTACAAATGGCCTATGTGAAATTCTTAGAATTGTTTTCCTAAGTCGATTGCAACTCTTAATTTGGGGAGCTGTTCAACAAGTTTTCACACTGTGAAATTCACTTCTATCACATGGTTCAGCAAAAGTCCTGTATTCAAAATAGATCCTAAGGGAGACATTGGAGGTAATTAAGCCTAATGCCTGGAACCTTTATCTTTAACTGATGCTGAGCTTTTTTCTGGGTTATTGTCACTGCTTGCTAAATCAGTTTTGTGAGGGAGTGGCAGAGTGCAACATTAACTGGAATTTGTTACATGTCTCTACAGATTCTTATTAACACTCCAGTGTTCAGGTTTGGGTTTTTGACTAGATAGGTGAGGTTGAGAGAGACTGAGAGGCAGATTCAAGGAGCAGAGTACTTTCTAGCTAAGTAAAGAAAGCCTGAATATGCCTGTGCATATTTAGTGTAACCTGTACAGGGACATTTTTTAGCTGACTTAAGAGCAGGAAGGAGAAAATAATACAAATACTGAAGTGAAATATTTTGCTGTCTTGTTATACCTCCCTTCCAGATGTATGAAACTGAATTTTTGCTATTTTGTGTGTGTGTGTGCATATACATATGTATTTATACTCAGGTTGAAATTTGGGTTCTTTTCTTTAACTGAAATGAGTAATATATGTGAAGTTTCTATGGTGTTATGTCAGGTAGATACTGATTCAGAAATTTGTATCTCCTGGTAGAAATCCAAAGGTATGAAAATACGGAGTAGGAAAAAGTTAAGGTATTTGTAGAGCTTTGTCTAAGTAAGTGCAACATCACTGGAAATCACATTTCCCAAGCAAAAGATGAAGTCACATTTAATGAAAAATTAAGTTGTTTTTAGGTGTTTTCTCTATATCTATTAAATCCCTTAAGTTTTAGTGAATGGTGCTCAACTGCTGCAGTGTGGACCTGCCAAAGTAGTGGTTTTCAGTCAGTAACTTCCATTTGCAACTGCTAGAGTGATACAGATTTCATGACTGCATTTAAGTGTTTATCAGTATAGCCAGAGAGTCTAATTTATCATCAAAAGTGGATGTAATAGAATAATTTCTTCTCCTTCCATGTTCCTGTCTCAAAAGCTCAGGAAAGCTTGGTGAATGCTTTTTATTGTGGTGTTTGTTTCTAATAAATAGATATTCTTGAAATTACACTTGGGCATTGTGTGTGATGGTAGCCAGAAGTGCCTCTTGGGACTGTACACTGACTGTTGGCTCCTTTGTGGTGACCCCAGAAGTGACGTCAAGTTGAGAAATAGTCAATATTACTTTCTTTGAACTGAGAGTATGAGAGTGAGAAGCTGCAATTCTGTGCCATTGGGAAGTCTATGTTGGTATGATACAATTTTTATTTTATCAAGTCTCAGTAAAGTCCAGAATTCTTCAGGTATAAATGCTTGTGTTTAGAAACCAGAACTTGGCTTGTTTGTTAGATTAGCATCATAAGTTAGACAGACTTAATAAAAGCAGCCTCAGTGTTCTTCCTGCATCCCAAAAAAGAATTCTCTGGAAGCTTAGCTGAAGTGAGAAATGTAACTGAGTTTTGGCAGCTGAGAACAGGGCAAAGCGAGGGAGGGACAGGCTGGGTGAAGGGTTGCTCTCTCTGGAAGAGGAGGAGTGGGGCTGGCAGTGGGGCAGGCATTGTCTGTGGCTGTCTTTGGAGTGAGTATTTTCTCCTCGGTCCCCCCTTGGCTCTGGTACATCCAGAGTGTCTGGTATTTATTGCTGATGAGTTCAGCATTAGGGATTTGTATTTCTGCCAGGAGCATGGTCCAGAGCACAGGCTGTTTACTGTGAAGGCCAAAACTGAGAAATGTGGGAAGAGGGAGAACTATGTGCAGGAGAGGCCTTTTGTGTTTCTCTTCAGAGATTAACTGAAGAGTGTCTTGTTAAGCCAGAAACAGAATTGTGTTTTTAAATTACTGGGTTAGCAGCATGTCCATTCGTGGTTTTTTATTCTAGAAGATCTCTTTAACTTATAGAAGTTAAGAGAAGAGGGAATTTAATCCCTTTAACATGTAGAGAAAATGGGAAAGATAGAAAAAAGTTAATACTAGCATCTCATGCCTGAAGAACCATAGAGCATTGGTACGAGACCATTTCAAGAATAGTAAAGAATCTGCCTGCATTTTTCTTTGGATTTTTCCCCTCCTGTTGTCTCTTTGCTAATCTGCCTGTCTTTTAAAAGGATTTTTGTCCGTCTTTTGACAAGACAGGAAGTCTTGTCTGTTGCTTGTGCAGAAATTCCTCTTGCATCCTGTTTTATTTCTGTCTTGTTAACTTGTAAAGGTTGATCTGTGTGTAGACCTGCATGCATCCCTGTTGTCTGAGGTGTCTGAGTCATCTTTGTGTGTAAATGCATTTCACAGCCTCTCCAGCTGTCTTTATGAGCCACAGTATGATGCATGAACCAAATGCAGCACAGACCAAGTTTCTTTCTGCAGTGCTGGGATGCTGTCAGGCCTGTGGGAGAGCAGTGTTTGCCATGCAGAGGTACCATCAGGGAGGGAGGCTGGATGGGCAGGCTGCACCAGGGAACACGGATCAACACTGCACAGTGCTGGGCTGTACAGGGACTCATAGCTGAATTTGCTTTAATGTTGTGAAACAAGATTTTAGCTGTCTTCTGTCCACAAAGACAAATGCGAGGTTGTGTAAAAACTGCAGAAAGTGTGAAAAATGTTGGTTCCCTACTTGTCTCTGGGATGTTCCCAGAACATATGGTGGTACTATTTTGCTTCTCTGATGGTGGTTTTTTCTGGTTGGTTTTTTTTTTTTTTTTTCACTTTAAGGATGTCCCATTTGGCATATTTTTTAAGTTGCAGAATCCTTTACTCCTTCTGAAGTGTTGTAATGCCATAACAGTTTCTTTTTTTCAGCAGTTGTTGTGTGAGATGCCTTGATGCATGTGTGCTATGAATGCTGGACCCCTTTTGACCCCATAGTCGCATTGTTCTCCTTCTCACTTGCATGTAGAATCAAGCTAGCCTTTGTCATGCCTTGAAGATGGCAAGAACTTATTTGTCTTGCAGTCTTGCAATGCTTTAATATGTTTATGCTCAGAAAAGAGACTGTTGCAGGGCACGAGTTGCTTTGCCCATATTCATGTGTGCAGATTGGAACACTGTGTTTTGACATCACATTCAGAAAACCTCTGCATGAAGTTCTTCCAATATTCCTGGTTTCTGAGAGCTGGAATGAAAACAAAATCATAATCTAGCTTTATACATGCATTAGAGAGTAGAGTCAGAAAACCAATTCAAAGATTCTAGTAAGCTTATATGGAGTGCCACCTCTTTGTTGGGAGGAGATGCTGTAGTCATTTGCACCAACTCAGCTAATATTGTGTAGTTAATCCATGTCTGTAGGGTCTTGTAGGGAAGGCAGGGTGAAAAATGTGGTTGACACAGAATTTGAACAGTTGCTTAGATATTGCAAAAACCTATTTTTGCCTAACATTGCTGCTTCTAGAGAGACTGGGCACTACACAAATTGGTCAGCATGTCTTTGGGAATTGAACATTTCAACAGTCACGTGAGCATTGTTTTAGGACTTGCCTTTTCTCTAAGGCCTCATCTTTGCTGCACCTAAAACCCAGGGGCCCAGACCCATAAGGTTCCCAGCTTAGGAGAGCCATGGCATGTGTTGGTACAGTAGTTGTCTTGCATGCTGTTTACAGAAGTTGATACAACTGCATACATTCTTCATAAGCAGACAAGAAATGGTTTATATCTGTTGAAGTTGTAGATGGCGTCTTGCTGTTGACAGTCATTGTTAATGTACTATTTTGCTATAATAGATGGAGCAGCTCCCTCATCACTCCCAAGTGTGCCTTCTGCCAGGCATTTGTTGTGGCCTCTCTGTGTGTGCTTATCATTCTCTCAGTTTCATTGTAGTGCCAGTTGTTCAACTTGAGCACGGCAGAGCATCCTTATCTTTCAATGAAGAAATTCAGCCTAGTTCCCTGTCTCTTCTCCCATTCTTCCTTTTTTTAACAGTTTTCAGATGCTGCTTTTTGCATTTTTTCAGTCCCTTTCTTTTAGCTATCCCCAGAGAAACTGTGAATAACAGTAGATAGAAGGCTTCTGTGTTATCAGCACCCCCTTTATAAACCACGTCTGTTATGTGAATGGCTGCACTTACAGGTGCAGCCTTTATCCTGTTGCAAAAATCAGACAAGTTTCTTAAGCTTTTCCCCCTGTAACTGCTGGCACTTCTGGGTGGGGTCACGGTGTGTGAGTGGAGGATTGACATAGAAGCTCTAAATTACCATTTCAGGCTTGTTCTTGAGGTGGTGAAAGTGGTAGTATTTTGCCTGAATAGGTGAACAATAGATAGGATAGATGACCCTCTGCTATCAGGATGAATTTGATGAGTGACTTGTACTGTTTTCCAGGTCTCTTGCTGCTAGAGAGGAATTAGCAGGATGGTTGTCCTTCAGAAGTTTCGTGCATTTTTGAGGGAAGTGGGAGGGAGAGAGAGAGAAAGGTAGTCTTGAAACCAAATTCTGACCTACTTCTGCTTCTCTCCACAGCTGCCAAAAGCCTGCTGAACAAGAAGTCAGATGGAGTGAAGGTAAGTTCTTGCTTTGCCATTTCACTGTCGCTCCCACCATCTGAACAGAAGGCAGCCACTCTCTCTGGTGCTTATCCCCTTCCAGGGTAAAACCACAGCCCTGTCCTGTGGCTGGGATTGCTATAATCAGTGTCTTGTTAGGAACCCTGGGTGGGATCTTAGTGTTCCTTACATGCATAACTAAGTGCACTGTTGCAGCAGCAGGAATTCCTTTTCCCCTTTCTGTGATGTGTGGAGAACTGGTCAGCACTGGATTAGAAAGAAAAAGGACTTGCTCAGATGTGACATATGCCTCTGACTAGTCTGTTCTGTTCAGTGCTTCTGACTGAGAAAATTGCACAGAGCAATTGTGAGTGACTGATGATATACTCAGAAGACCCCATGAAAGTTTCTTGTTCTGCTCACTTGGACAGATGCTGAAGGTTGAGCTGAGAAGAAGGGTGGGGAAGGAGGAGCCTCCAAGTGTTCATGCTTGGACAGAACAGAAATTGAGGATTGTGTTAAAAATTCAGTTCACGTGCCTGAAGTTGAGGCACTCTCCTGTTCCCTTCTGAAGGGAATTATTTTTTCCTCACTTCAATGTCACTCTTTGTGTTGCATGGTCATCATTTAATTCTGGAGGTCACACAGGTCCTTGCCAAGGCTCTGTTGTTGCAGGCAGCAGCCCTTTACCATCTGAAACTGGAGGAGAGACAATTACAGCCTAGAGCATATTCCTCCCCTAACTGTTCTGAAGGATAATTGTCCTCCACATGGAAAAGAAGAGCTGGGTTTATTTTCCTTTGAATAATATTTCCTTTGAAATCCAAACCTTTCTTCACAGCTGTTAGGTGGAACAGTTCATCTCCTGGTTTAGCACTGTGGGCAGTCTTCATTTTCTCCATGCTGGGGGTCTGACATTCACACTGTAGGGCCAGCACACTTGTTCTCTCCTGCTCCCTGAGCTTTTTTCCATTTTAATGAGGCTTTGTTCCCAGAGGGCTCACAGTACAAGCAGGCTGCTGGAAAAAGAGGTGCTTTCAGAAGAGTTGTGTTTGTTTTGGGGACTGCTCTAATAAAACATTATAATAAAATATACATGCATTCTTACAGTTCTGCAGTATTGCATCTTATTGGCATCCAGGTTTTGGGGTTTGTTTATTTCTTGATCAAAATGCTCTGTTAAAATGCTGTTCCTGCCCTAGGATTCTTGTCTTTGAAATGTGCCTGCAGGAGTGAGCTTTTGGCCATTGTGCCAGCCTGCCTCTTGTACAGACATGCATTGAACACATGCACACTAATACAGCATGTTAGAGTTGTTGCATCTGTTGATATTTAAAACATTACAGTAGAATTCCAATGGAATAAGAATGGATTACCCCAAACATTGTGAAATGAGAACCAACAGGTGCCTGCTTCAAAATCCCAATGAGGCAGGGGAGAAGTAATTGGAAAAACAGCTGGTATCAGCATGTCTACATAGTTTTGTTACCTATCTAGGAAAAAAATGGCTTTCTTCTTAGGATTCTTGATTTTTAACAAGCTTTCAGGGAGTGTCACATCTTGGGTTAAAATATTCAAAAATGGGCAAAGGATGTACACGTAAATCTTGAGGCACATCTTCCTGCTAATGTAGTTATAAGGAGACCCTGTAGGTTAGAACCTTCCAGCTCCATAGAAAGCTTGTGGTGTTTAGTTCATGGAGTACATGATGTCTTCCTGTATGGAAAGGATAATTCTTGATTTATTTTTCTTCAACCCTTTGTAGTATGTGTTGTTCCTTGTTTGTGTAATTGAATACTTTGCTAAAGTGGAAGGTGCATTTTGAGTCCTCATTTCTGTAAGTGTTAAAACTTGGAAATAAATCATATATTTCTTATTAAAGCTCCTGTTTTGAGTTTCTCTTTGGCTCATTAATACAGACTTTTAAAAGTACAAGTTGTTTTCCCCCAGTGCTAGGCTTAGACAAGATAGTGCATAATGGTCTTTGTTTGTAGGACATCCTTAACACTTCTGTTGTAGGATTTCTGTGTCTACATGCTTATCTCTTTCCTTGTCGTACTATAATGGGTGCTGCATCCCATTGGAAGTGTAGACTTTTGCCATGTCCATTTGCTTGTTGGAGCAGTACTGGCCCATTGGCTGCTGGGCACAGTCTTTGGTGCTGGTCACAGTCTGGTTGGAGGCCTCATGATTGTGACCAGTATCCTTGTCATGTGTTGCTCCTCATGCAGGAAACTTGTAATTTTAGCTCCACTCCCTTTCTCACCCTCTACAGTTCTGACAAACAACTTGTGGCAGTGTCTGGTTGAGGTAAGAGCATCTGGTCTTACTTGTGGCAAACGATGATTTTCTGCCCATTGCAGTAGTGCAGAGCACAAGTACCATGGCTTGAACACCAACCAGATTTTCAGCTTTGTGGTATCCTTTTCACTCCCACTTCCTATATAAATTATTCTACATCAAATGTGGGTTTAGAGAAAGCACTGCATGCTGTAGTTTTAACTGTAGTCTGCTGCTGACCACATGCCATCTGGTTAGGCTGTTTCTCCTGTTTCCTCCAGATAAGAAGACTGGTTTGAATGTTGAGTTTTCTGTTTGATTGTCTCTTACAACCTTCTTGGAAGTTAACTCTTTATGGAGATTTGAGAGAAAATATGTTTCAGTTTCTTCATGGTTTTTAGCTGATCCAGGGTGACTATGCACCATAAGATTGTTGTCACAGATATCCACAAAGTAGATAAGAATGGAAAGAGTGTTTCTTCCACAAATAGATTATTACACTGCTGTAAAACTTAATAGCTTAAAGACATTGAGGAAAAAGTACCACCAGTTTTTATTAAAATACTTTCTGTTCAAGGTAACCTCCCCTCCAAAAGGAGGGGAACCTCTTTTTTGCTGGTATTCAGAGCTGTCTGTGCTAGAATTCTGCCTTGTTTGACAAGGATAGCAGGAATTTCTGTTACATGGTATTAGACAAGCTAGAGTGAGACATATACATCTTCCTCATGCATTATTTCCAATAACTTCATTAAAGTGTGTGTTGATAAATTTCTGATGCAAGGTACAGCATGTACTTGCTGACAGCATAAATGAGAGAGGTATGATTTAATAGTCATATGTGGTGATATGAGCATCTTGCATGAGTTGTGTTGAGCTGATATGTTAAAAAAGGCACAATTTTTGTTTCTCTAGCAATAGGCTCAAATCATTCACTGAAGAAAGTTTAGCACTAAAGCAATGAGGATGCATGCTTTTTACTTGGATCAGACCATTTTGGAAGGCAGTGGGGAAGCTTAGACCAGGAGGGGAGGACAGGAAAGAAACTACTTTTTTTTAAAAAATTCCAATACTAGTGTGTCCACACAGGGGTTGTTTTGATACGGTTCCATGGATATGCCCCCCCCCCCCCCCCCCCCCAGCAAATTCCTTTCCAATTTTTATTGGAAGCATTCCTGGTTTTCATTTTGCACTGTTGCTTCTATTTCAAGTACTAATTCTGCTAATTGGTAGATATTTCATCAGCTTGGCACTTGAGAACTTTTCCATTATCTTAAATAATGAATGATTTAAACTGCCTTGAATCTTAAATTCTGCCTGCTCACCAGACCTTTGTAGTGCTGCGCTCACTTTCTTCAAGCGGAATTTGGATCCAAGCTGTAGCAGCAGGAAGGCCCAAGTTTTATCCCCAAGGAATGTGGTTTTCTTCTTTCAAATCCAGAAAGTGAGGCTAGAAGATACTGAGTGACGAGTTGCAGAGCCCCTGTAAGATACCACATATCTAGTGGTCACCACTGTAGGTGCAAGGTATTTTTTTAAGATTATAAATTTATTAGCAACATTGTGCATCTACCATTTTAAAATTTACTTTAGATAGTTTCAAATTTATTTTCTTTCTTGTTCCCCATTCTGACTGTAATCTGGATTTGCCATCTACTGCAAGGTGAGAGAGGGGTTGAGGAGTGGGCTGGGGCAAACACCTGGATGAAGATTAAGGATACTTTATGCTGGGTGTCCTTCCTCTAAGCTTGTCAGGGTCTGGGCTCCCTGTAATTAGTGTTACAGTCTCACTGCTGATTTTTTTTTTTTTTTTTTTTTTTTTTTTTTTTTTTTTTTTTTTTTTTTTTGTCTCTAAGTAGGACTTCAAAGAGTCGTGTTCCCTTTTTTCCAAAGGGGTATTTCACTTCCTGCTGGTGTGAGAAGCTGTGTGTGTTTCCAGTTCTAACAGGACCTACAAGACCTATTTCTGTAATCAGAACCTTTTAATGCACAAAGTGTTATTTTCAGTTAAGGTTGTAATTGTTACTATTTTTAAATTGGTCATTCTCTAAGCTCTTTGTCAGTTTCTTTTTTTCTTTCTTGTTTACTTTTGACCACTTGGATTTATGACTAGGATTTACAAAATTATATCAATAATGTTCCTCAGGCCCACTGTAACACTCTGTGTAGATAGTAAATTGTGGAATATGCTGTGGGATGCAGGAGATTTTAACAGCATTCACTTGCAATGCTCTGCCAAGTCTGTTGATTTTCTGCCTTGTCTTTCTGCCACATGCACTCTGTTTTCTTTCCCAGTAAAAGCTGGATAGCACAGCTGAAAGGAGAACTCAACTGTAAGATGAGAAATCCATTTATTTGGTTTAACAAGGTTAATGTTCCAAAATCTGCTCTACATATTACATAACTGCAAAGAGGTACCAAATACCATTTGTTCTACTCTTTGTAAGGAATACTGCAGCAAGTGTACATTTTATGCCGGGTGTGTACCAGCTTTCCCTGCCCTTTGCCCAGTAAAGAGTATGTGGGGAAGAAAGGATGCTCTGTAAACTGGCATGGCTGCTGGGAAGCAGTTGGTGAAAGCATGCCTTAAACAGAGAAGGCACAGTAGCAAGGTGAAGCAACCTGTAAAATCTGCAAGGGTCAAGTAATATTCACACAATGACCAACAGGAGCTAATGCTCCTATCTCTGCATCTGGACTTATTATCTTAAAGCCATACTGTTTAAAGATTGTTTATGGTGAAGGTAAACAGGGAGAACCCAAGTTCATCTGAACAGCAGAATTCTCTGCTGAACTGTGTTATGCAGGATACCTGGGGAGTGCTTCAGACCTGTTTAAGTGCTGACATCCAGTAGCACATTATATCCACCTTTGATGCATTCAGTTTTTTCACTGCATTGTTGTAATGCCTAATAACACCAACTGAGATCAAGGGTCCAGTGTGCTTAGCTAGTGGTGGTTAAGTAGAAGATTCCTGCCTCTTAGCTTGCAATTTAAATAGACAAGCTGACAAAAGGGCAAGAGAGAAGATGGCCTGACAAAGATTAAATTATTTGCTCAGCATCACACAAAAGGGCTGAAGCAGAAGTAGAAATAGGACGTCAGATTTGCTGGTTCAAGATGACTCTCTGTGAATCACTATGATGGTCTGCTTTTAGTTCAACATTTTTTTTCTACCTTAAGTTCTGAAATGACTATACTCTCCATAGGAATATGAGTTGCTGTAAGCGTGATATTCTAACATAAATACTGTCAGTATCATGGTGGGGGAGAGCTGCATGTAGAAGATAGAAACACAAAAAGCTGTCATTAAAAAATAGCCACGTTAAGTTCCCAGGACCGTGAATGGGACCTTGCTTGAAGCCACGCTGCTTACAGTATGTTTTAGTATGTGTTCTGGAATGATTTATACTCACCATTTCTAGTATTTCTGCCATGCTGAAGAGACAGTGATTCTTCAGGTTGTCTTTTGTCATCTACTCACTTCTGTTGATTGTTACCTAAAACAAGTCTCTTCCTTAAGTTTCCGTGTAGAGAATCTGCTCCTCTTTCGAGATGAACACCTAAAATTCACACACATAATAAAAATAGAACTGTAACTAACATTCATCCCTAGGTTTGTTGTCTGTACTGCTTTGGGAGAATGTTTTGTCACTCAGGTGTAGGGAAACCCTTAAAGTGATCAGTGAGGTACTTTACCATAGGCTGTGTCTGCCTTTAACAATTTTTTTTCATTCCCTGGGACATCTCTGTACTGCCTAGTAGTCTTAGAGATGTATCTGTGTTATAGAGGGGAAAGAGAACATTATAACTAAACTTCTGTTCTCTTATTTACTTTGCTAAGTTGCAGTCACATTACAAGAAGAACAAAAAGCTTTCCTCTCTCAGCTAGTCACCTTGGGAAGGTAACAATAGATGGTTCTGATACAGCTGTTAAGATGTATTGGGAGACTGATCTGGTTTTAGTAACTTCCTTGTATGTGATTTGACTTAATAAGTTTTGATGCTTTAGCACTTACTGCCTCATGTTGGCATTTTCTAACCTGTCTTGTGTTTTAGTAGTACTTTCATGCTCTGGTCATAACACAGACCTCACTCCCTGCCCTTTTTATACTGCCAACCTAGCTTTTCTTCCCTGTGTTATTATAGTAGCCAGTAATAATGTGCTTTCTGGGATTTTTACACTACATCATGCCCTGTAATAGACTGACACTGTTGTAAATTTAGCTTGTACTCTAATTAAGTTCTGATCTGCAGAGGCTTCTGTTTCCTCTTGTGTCAGTGTTACTTGTGCCTCTGTGTAGGAGGGTGTTTGTTTTCTGCATGGCTTGGTTGATTCTTTTCATATTGAACTTTTTGCTTGTATCCTAACATTTTCTGTCCCTTTTTTTTTTTTTTTTTTGTAACTTACTGGAAGTCTGTATGAATTTCAAATGAGACTGTCTTTCTTAGAGAAAGGTTTACCTCAGTATCCATGTAGTCCCTTTTTGTCTGCTGCAACTTACAGGATACATTAAAAGTAAAAACTGAAGTTTTTCTTTGGTGTGAGCTTTTCCACTTTTCCTAGTTAAAAATTCCCTATTGTGATGGGGTACAAGGCTTTTTCTGGGTTGGTGGCAGTCTAAGCATTATATTCATGCACTGGTAGTACATGCTATTTTAGCTCTAGCTTGAGGAAAAGACTGTGGAGAATTCTGAAAGAAATGAGAGGAAACACAAGTTTGTAAACCATGTAATGGCAAGCCCTGTGTTGTGCCTCCATGAAGTGGAAGATTCATGAAGCAAATGCTGAATCACAGTCTGTCTGTACTGGAATTAAAGATCAGATGAGGCAGAAGCTTTGCTAGTTTGAGTCTGTTCATGCAGTGGCTATGTGACTGTGGACTGTATGGTGTGATTAGGAATGTGCTTCTGGGTATGAGAAGAACATGGGCACTTCTGCTTTCAAAGACATGCCAGTCTGTGTATGTGCTTGAGCTCTGATGTGAGGATAGCAGGGATGGCAACAACACTCAAGGTAAGAGCTGTGAAGGCTCAGTAAGTGTTTGAAGTGGAGAGCTACAACTCCGTTGCCTGTTCTGTGTTCACGGGCTGCTCCAGGGGGTGCTGTGGTAGTGTGCAGGAGTCCAGAGCTGCAGAACTGAGCCCACACCATCGTGGTTTTGACTGACATGAGGTGTGCTGTCCTATACTGCTCTGAGGCCTAGACTGTAGTAAGCAGCAGAGAAAGAGCCTGGAGAGTACTGAAGGAAAAGGGCAGATGGAAAATGTGCCTGGAGACAGCAAGGGGAAGGTGTAGCATTGTAATGGTGAAAGACCTGCCAGGCTCAGTGTGAACTGGATGACACTAAGAGTTGAGTGAAAGAGAAGGGAAGTGTGTGCTGAGCCTCATTTACTGGAGAGTGCAGTTTGGTGTGAAGGTGTCTTTGAAGATGACTGAAGATGCCATTGAACAAGAGCAGAGTCTAAGAAGGTTGAGTAGTTTGAACCTGTTTGTTCTTCTCCCAGTATCTGAGAGTGCAAAGTGTTCTGGCTGTTGAGTGCTTCTGTCTTTCTCGTTTGAGTATTAGTGCACCTTACCTCTCCAATCAGCCCCACATTCTATGTGAGGGAGCCTTTCTCTTCCCCATGCTATGCACACAAGTTCCCTTTTCTTTCTTTAGCCCCTACGTGTGCCTTTCTGTTCTGGCCTCTTCCCTACCCTCTAATTTGAGTTGCAAACACACCTCTGCATCCTCCAAATGTGGACACACAGGGGGTTGCTGCCTACCTCTTCAGTTTGGCTGGGGAAGCTGCCCCATTTTCTGAGGTGGGAGAGCACAGAGAGACACCCCCTTGTATCCCACATCTTGTGCATATATATTGCTCTCTCTTCTTCTCTCCTTATATCAGTGTGTGAGGCACCTATATTCTGACCTCAGTGTTTTGAGGGGATGGGGGTCTTCAGCCCTGCCCTTTCCACTGGTGTGTAGTCATGTGCTTTAATGGTGACTTCTCTCTCTCTTCCTTTTTTTCGTGTCTGTGCATTTCTGCTGCTGCTTATACCTGCCTCAGGGGAGCATTATTGGCAGGGGGGCCCTTGCTGGCACACTAATGTGTGAATAGTTTCTGTGCTTTTCTTCTCATCTCCTCTCTTCCCTTCTCTTTCCCTCTCTCAATGATGTGTCCAGAAAAGGAAGTCGAGCTCCAGTGTGCATTTGATGGTGAGCACCTCCCGTAAGCTGCCTGCGATTCATGCCTCCGCCATTTTCCATGCCATGCACGCTCGGCTTGTGCTCATCACCCTACATAGCATGTCCGTGCAGGGGGGTGGCAGGGGGGGATCAGTGTGCACTCAAGGGTCCATGTCCTCACAAAAAGGGCTCTGTGATCCTCTGGCCACATACAGCTCCCATTTTGTGCAGAAAACCCAACTGCTGGCAACACAGTTTGACTTTGCCTGTTCTGAGTGTGAAACAAAAAAAGACAGTGGTTCTCCTGGGCTCAGCAGAGCAGGTGTGTGCCTTGCCTGGACATGAGGCTTTGTCATTCTGTTGCAGAGGTGCCAAAAAGAGGAACAGGTGCTGTCATCCTTGATAGGAGACTTGCAGTGTAGAACAAACTGGGAGTCACTCCAAATGTGGCAGAGACCGATGGGGCTCCACTGTTCAGATGAAATGTGTGGGCACAGCACCACAGAGCAGCTCAGAGCTGCTGGTCACTTCTTTTTTTAGCATACTTACTGAAAAGGTTTGTCAGAGCCTTTATAATCCAAAACTTCCTTTTGTCCTGATCTTGTTTATGCATCCCAGCATGACCAAATACCCAGTAACTGCCTCCCATGTCCTGTTCATTTCCTTTTTCATCCATCAAGGTGTTTGACATTTATAGAATTTGTCAAAAAAGTAGTCAAATCCACTCTCAAGGGTCCAAAGAGGAAATTGGCCAGTGTCATATTGTCAGAAGTCATACATGGCCCAATGACACACTTTGACACCAAAATATGAACAGTAACTAAAGTACAAAAATTAGTTATTGTATTATCTCCTATTCACAGAAAAGTAACAGATAAGATTTCTTCCATTTCAGATAGGAGGAGGAATGTTACAGTACCAAAAAAGCAGAATAATTGTTTATGCATTACTACCTGGAAGATATTTCTCCTCTTCCTCCTTCAATGGCACCTTAAAACTGTCTTAAAAAAAAAAAATAAATAAAAAACCACAAAAAAAAGTAATCCCAAAATACCGCTTTGAAAATCTGAAGTTAGTGACTAACTTTTCACCAGCCCTGCCTTTATGTAGGGCAGAAGTTCACTGTGCCTTTCTTGCCCTTCTTTTCTGCCCGCTGCTGGCAATACTTAAATTCCCTTTGCATATTGTTTTAAAGCAGCTGGGATATGTAAACCATGCAAGCATAAGCGTCTAAAAACATGGAAGCAGTGACAGTGGCTGAATAACCAGAGACAGCCCATGTGTTAGAAGTTACTGTCTTTTAGTTGGCTACATGTGTGTGTCCCTACGATATGAGCACTGGTCTGTTTTCTTTCTCTTGCACCCTCTCTGTTCATGCCTGTCTGTCTGTCTCTTGTCGAGCTAGGAAATGTTGCCAACTGCTGTGCCAAAACTAATCATGTTACAGAACTTAAGAAAGGCCTAGCACCTTTTTAGGTGAATTGGCCTCTTTTGAATTGTACAGAATTACCAAGGTTTGTACCCTGGCCAGTTACGGATGTTGGCTGGCAGCAGCGGGGAAGGAGGGGTAAAAGTTGGCTGTGCTGCCTGCATTTCTGGGAAGGGAAGGTTAGCTTTTTCCAGGGAGGAGCAGTTGGTTAGATGGCCACTTGACATGAATGTGTGCAGGAAGCTCAATATGTCAGATACCTTCCTTCACCTGAGAAAGAGCTGTGAAAAATGTGTAGGCTAAGCTGCCTCTAATTTCATTGGGACACTATCCTGTAGTAAAATGCTATCCATTTCTGGACTAGCAAACGTGATACTTTGTCTTCTTCTGCCCACTGGCTGGGGAAGAGTATCATGGGTGAGCTGGGTGCTCAATGCAGACTTGGGGGCAGGCTGTGTGCTTTGGGTGTGGAGGGGAGTTTGCACTTTATAAAGCAACATAACACTCCTCACAGGCTGTTGTCAACTTTTGTTTGGAACAGTGGCTTCCTGGATGTTTCTTTAGGTTTTGGTTGGGGTTTTTTGTGTGGTTTTTTGTTTGTTTTTTTTCTCATTTGGCCTTAGTTATAAAGTTATAAAACACTGGAATTATTTTTGTATAGCTTCTTTCATGCTAATTTTATCTTCTTATCCCAGTGGACTAAGAAAAATGGGTTACATTCCTCTCACTGGAAGAGGTTTGGAAGATGTATGTCTGCATTAGGATCACTGTTTCTGAAGAAGTACAAGAGCCTCAGTGCTGTGTGGAGAGGTGGACCATTGTCAGGAGTTTGATTGTGTTTGTGCCACAAAATAGCTTGGGATAAATTTTTTCAGGTTGATCTGCTCCTCTTTGACACTCACAGTGACCTGTCATCTCTTCTGCTATCAGGCTGGAAATACATGTATAAAACACAACTCTTGGAAGGCCAGAGTCCTAGGACAATGCAGGGATGGATAGAAAGAGGCAGCAAACTGTAATTTCTGTGGTATTTCTCCTTTCTTAGGTTGGAGTTTGAGTGTGTTTGGTTTTTTTTCGTCCCATGGACTTGTAAAGAGTTCATTCCTGCCTCTCTTTCTTCTATTTCCTCTCCCTTGCACCTGCCCCATCTTCCTCTTTTGTTTCTCCCCTCTCCAAACGGGATAGTTAAGCCAAGACATGTTGCTTGTGGAGAAAAACCGAATTGTTAGTAGGTGTTTAAGTCTCGGTCTTAAAAGATCTGTCACTGGTTGACATAATTATACCTTTGGCAGATGTTTTCCAGCTTAGCATTTGACTTCTCCATTCTTTGTGGTGTTTGTGGCGTGGTGATGAGGGCCTGGTGTTTTGCAGTGTGAGTTTGCACTCCCCAAGTGGGATGGAGAGCCACTGCAATGAGGGCACTCTACTGTGAGCTCCCATCAGGTGCCCTGATCTGTAACCTAAGGAGTGTGAGCGAGGCTCCTGCAGTGCCAGTTTTGACCTTGCTGCTGGCATCCAGCAGCAAAAGAGACGTAGCCTGGTGTGGGGGTCACACGTGGGCCGGATTTGGGGGCTGGGGACTCTGTATGTACTGAGAGAGGTTTGGATTCCTTCAGACATCAACTTGGCTCATTCCTGATGTACACGACTCAATGGGATGATTCTTCTCAGCAAGCCTCACTGTTGTGCTGTATGAGTGCAGGAACTGGAGATTTTATTCTTTTACCACAGCTACAAGAGAGTCTGAAGAGGGGAAAGATAAAAAGCTGAGCACCATCCAGAGAACTTCCTACTTGTGGAACTATATGACCTTTTCCTTATGTCCCAATCCCATTCCTTTCCGTGTTTTGGTCCTGAAGTCTCTTTGTTCAGGTCACAGCGGGGATGCAACATATTATACATTACTTTTTCTCTACCTTTTCTAGGGCTGACCACACTTTACTTGGATCAATACATTCCCTGGAACCCTCAGCATTATCACACACCTAGAACTGTTTCTGTATACTCTGGGGCACCTCAGACTTGACTCCCATTTGTGCCCCATTTGAAACCATGACTAGTGTGTGTCTCTCACTTCTGTAGTGTCTTTCTCTCAGGACAGCTGCCATCTCTCATTTTCCTTCACTGGATATTTTTGTTAGTGCTCATTGCAGAATTCTCCCCCACCCCTTTGGGCTGCTGCCTTTTTGCCTTCTCTTTTCCTTCCTTATAGCACTAGCAGTCCATTCATATTTGGATTTTGGTACATCCCTTACATCTTCTGTGGCCTCTGGGGGAGGGATGATGTCCAGCAACCCGGGCAGCACTCCTCCTTCCTCCCTCTTCTTGGTGATTGAGCCTGTGGGGAGGGTCGGGTCTGAGGAAACGGTTGGGGTTGTAGCAGTACTGTCATTTTCTTGCTGCCTCTGCTGCCCAGCAGGGGAACTAAAACCATGTTTTTCTGTCTCAGCCACAGAGCAACAACAAAACCAGTATAGTAAGCACTGCAAAAGAAACACCCCCAGTGCAGACGTCCATGGTATCTTCCCCAACCACTATTTTTTTTCCTGTTTGGTTTACTTTTGATTCTGTCCTCTCCCCTTCTCCCAACCCCTTCCCGAGTGCTGCTTGTGCCACTCTGTTTCAGCTTATGTTTTGGCTTCGTTCTGTCTGTGTCCCTGTGCTGCTGTGGGGCCTGATCACAGCCTCACAGGCTTTGGGATGGGGTGCTGAGCAGAGCTGTGGTTGGATGTGGGGATCGCAGCTTGCCTGGACTTCCCCGTGTGCCACCCCTGTATAGTTCTGTGTGTCCCGTTCAACTGTTCCTGCTGGCTTTGGGGAGGATGGTTTCGAAGAAGAGAGTGTCAAGCTCCGTCCACTCTCCAACACTCAGGAAATGGAGGATGGACTTCAGGACACCAGAGAAGAAAGGGCAGACAGAGGGTTTTTAGAAGAATCCTTTGCTGGCCTATTTGGCCTGCTCAGTTGAGTGGCTGATCTCCTGCAGCTCACTGACTTGCTGGGCTGGCATTTTCTGTTTGGCCTGTGTGCAAGCTCTACAGTGCCAGTACAGTGCCAGTGCCAAGCACACTGAATGGCACAGCTTGGGTGTGTGGCCTGCCTCAGTAGCCGTGGAAGAGCAGGCAGTGGGTGGCAGAGGCAGATGGGTGAGTGTGCAGCACTGCCCAGAGCTGTCCCTGACGCCCTTGCTGAGCCACCCGGCAGGAACGACAGCCGTGGGAGGAGATGGTGCAGGGTCCTGAAGTCTTCTCCTGGTAATGAAGGGATGAGTGCAGGAGCTAGTTAGCACCCATAGGCCTGGTAGCTGCTCTTTGTTGTCTGTCTCTGGAGAGTTGGATTTGACATTTTTGGGGTGTGGGAGGGTGGGATTTGGTGTTGGGTTTTTTGTTGTAGGATGAAGGATTCTTGGGACACTTCATAATTTTCTGCTTTCCTTCCACTAGCTTTGTTCATGATGTTTTTGATATTGAGAGAGCCTTTCTAAATTATTAAATATGGTTATTACTGAAACTGGAGCTCATTTCAGAGACTTTTAGAAAAATGTGCCTTTTTTCACATTTCCTTAGCAACTCCTCTCTTAAGAGGCATTGAGGTGGTCTGGCTCGTCTGTTTTTTATTATGGAAATTATGAATGTCCCTTTTTTAGGGTAAAATACCCAGCAACCTTTCCAAAAAACGGGGAGACAAAGGCCCCAGCCCAGTATTATCCTTTCTTCCCCCTCTCCTCTTCTGAAGCATTTTCCAGTGTGGATGCTGCTGAGGGGTCATTACTTCATGAATGGCAGAGGATGCAGACTGGCTGCTTGGTTGTCCCCTGGTGTCTGTGCCAGCCTGGTTCACTGGAAGCGAATTGGGGATTAGGGGCAGTTGAAGAGAAGCTGGGGGCTTTGTCTCCTTGTGACTGTAGCTTTTAGTGCAGCCTCTCTCTTAATGAAACCTGTGCAGGAAGTGTGTGTGCACGCACGCAGGCACACGTGTGCTGTTTGGAGTTTGTGACTTGATTTGATTTTTTTAATGTAAGTCACCTTTTCTCCACTTGCTGGGGAGTGGAAAATAAATGAGAGAATGCTTTGGAACTAGAGTTTAATGATTCTTCCATCCTTTCCTAGGAGCCTCAAACAACTGTTGTCCATAATGCTACAGATGGCATAAAGGTAAGGGATGGGAGTTGTTGCCAGAGAAACCTCTGCTCCTCTCTTGTTCTTGTCTTCGTGCATCTTAATTCAGTTTCTACCTTTCCAATGTCTGGTTTGTAGCATGCTCCTGAGTACTGCTGGCAATAGACTAGGAGGTTGTGGATCTCTGAAACAGGCTAAGTAAAGACAACTGTTCAGATATTAACACATCTTTCCTATTGTGGTGTATAACCACCACTCTTCTTCATATGTGGGATGGAAGAGGAGATACAGGCACTTACGCTTTTTTTTTTTTTCCTTCCGCAAATGGACACTTACTCTAAGAAAGCCTAGGAGCCCTTCTTTAGCTTCTTGTGGCTGTTCCTCCAAACAGAAGCAACTCTCATTAGATTTCATTTGACAGTTTGGTAACTTCCACACTTGTAAAAGTTCTGAGTTAACAGCTCGAACATGCAAAACCTGAGCAGAGATGCTGTTATGTTATGCTTTGTATTTGGCTTGCTTACATCCAAGTCTTCCTTGTATCATCCTCTCCCTTGCATCCCTGCCGACGTTTTTGTGCTTTTCCCATCTTTCTTCACAAAGAAATCAAACTATTTGCTCATGCTCACGACTGCTGATGCCTGGTAATGCTCTGTTCTGCCGTGCAGGGTTCCACAGAGAGCTGTAACACCACAACTGAAGATGAGGATCTGAAAGGTAGGTATTTTGCCTGTAATTTCTAATACAGTTAAGTGTAGGGATTCTAGAGATTCAGTCATTGCCTTGAACTAGCTTCCCAGATTTCTGTGTCTGACTCAGTTCATAAATTCGCCATGACGTTGTCATTCCTGTCACAGTGGGACCGTGCATTGGGGAACCGTCTGACTTGGCCTCTGTAGTATATAAACACTGAGCTGATTTGTTTTTGTCTCAGAGTTGAAGTTCTTTTCTTGCATATATAGTAATCTGTTCATCTCCAGTCCATTTCTAGGTGTGGAAAATCCCTAGCAGTCCCTTGAGGTTTGGACTCTGCTTGTGTTTTTGTGCTTCCCTGTAGATTACAGGGAGTTGAAACCTCTCTGTTACTTACTCAGTCTCCCTTTTCACCCCTTTCTAGGAATCTCTTTTGTGACATGAAAAGACTTCCCTTCTTATTTTTTCTCTTTGGGTCTATTTTTTTTCTAAGATGAATATCATTCTTAGTCTGTTGTCCTTGACTGAGCTATCAGTAGAGGGAGAGGCTGAGAAGAGATTTCATGCCTTTCAGTGACCATATCATAAATATTCTGTGCTTGTGAAACTCTTTAAATGAAGGAGCTCCAAGTTACATATCTGCTCATGTTGTTTGAGCAGCTTTTGCCTAGCCTTCCTAATGAAGGACGAGCATTTTCCTGAATAAGCAAGTTTGGGATGGGTGAAGGTAGTTTGCATTCTGAGACAAAAGTGTTAATAACTTGCATTTTGAGGCAGAGGTATTCTTATTCTCCCTGTACTTCATCTGAGTTACATATCCAGGGAAATATCAGTGCTGACCCTGTGATGTAGCAGCAGTGTCACCTCTGTCAGTGAGGTAGTTCCTGATGCTTTTCCTGTGGCTTGTCACAAGCTGCTGGCACCTCTTCTGAGGAATCACAGGGAGCAGAAACACATGCCAGTGATTGAGTTCTGCAATACAGATCGTTTCAGATAAGACCTGACCTCATGGGACAGTGCTCTAGCTCCCACCTTTTTGCCAAAGAGTAATCCGTGGTTTAAGATCCTAGCTTTGAGGGACGGGAACTGGATGGGTTTCAGAGTGCGGTAAGGAATTTGATTTATCATCTCGGCTGGATAGCCATCCAGGACAGGTATTTGTTCAGAACCTTGTCTCCTGTGGCACTTTTTTATTCTGGAGAGGTCCCATGGTTGAGCTAGGTGAGCCAGTGGGTCAGGAGTACAAATGCTGCAAGAAAAAGATGCCTGGGACTGGAACAGAAAGTGGGGAGGAAGGAAGGCAGCTGGTCAGTGTATAGAGTTGTATAGCGCTACATTGCTACAGATCAAAACTGTGTTCTTTTTTTTTTTTTTTGGCAGAGGTTAGAAAATTTTGTTATGATTTTAATAGAAGGGAGCATTTGAATGGTGATTGGGAGGGAAAGAGTTCGCACAGTAGTGGTTTGTGCTGTAGCCAGCTCTGTTAATTTTAGTCCTCCAGTTTTAAGTGTAGCTGTGTTCACCAGAGTTCTTTTTCCATTCCTGCCCTTCCACATTTTAAGATAAGCAAGCACTTCAACAAAACTAAGTAAACCAAAAGGTTTGTGAGTGTTGGAGTTCTCAGTGTTCTGCATAGCCATGACTCTCCGAAAAGGGAAGTGTTTGTGCAGTTCCTCTGCCAACTTCTTGTATTAAATAGACACCAGGTTACACAGATCAGCTCTGCTGTGCTGTAGAATACATTGTCTTTATCCATCAGTGACAGTTGCCTCAGGGCTATGTTGTTTCCACTGTGGTGGGGCTAAAGGCAGTGTGTGTTGTCTTCCTCCGCCCCCCTGCCCCTGTGTCATTCTAAATTGCACAGCAGGTTCCTGTTGTAGAGCTACTTGGCTTTGCCCTGGAGGATACTCCTGCATGTTTTGTGCCCAGCATTGTGGTTTCTTTAATGTTCTCCTATTTCCTTTCTCTTTTTTTATTTACTGAACTTGCGTGTTTTGTTTGTGTTTGTGTTTCAATTCCCTGCCATGCTAGCTCCCCCTCTCTCCACCGGGGACGGCAGCTCAGTGCTTGAAGGACGGAGGCACAGTGAGAGCAAAACACAGACTGAGTCCATGCAGTCCCAGCTTTCTCTCTGTTTCTCAGCCAGTAAGTCCAGGGGTGCAGTGCTTCACAGCATCTTTTTCCCACCCCTTCCTCCACCCTACCCATTTCTCCTTACCTGAGATTTTTCCTTTCCTCAACTTCGTTCCAAAATGTTGTTTTTTTCATTTCCAGTACTCCAGAATAAATAGAAATCATCTCCCTTCCTGCAAAATACCCTCCTTTGCATACTGAAATTTTCCAAACATTTCCTTCCCTTTATGGAAAAAAACCCAAACCAGAACCTCATCCTAGCTAATTTCATTCCTTTGCTTTCATCTGGGTGAGATGTGGAATTCTCTGCAGAGACACTGCCTTCTGGGGTTTCCTTGGGCAAGTCACTGCATCTCTTAGTTTTCCTTGTGGTAAATGGGGTCAGTGGTGCAGGTCTGCTTATGGAGGGGATGCATGAGACTTAATTCAGTCTCACTTATCCGAATTTCTGAGGACCTCAGATATGGATGGTGCTCAGAAGTACCAAAGGAACAAAACCCAGTTTTTTCGTACTATTTTAAGGTACTCTGTAAGGGAGGCTGTGGCTCCTGAAAGACTCCAAAGCATTTTTGAAACCATTATCAGGTGCTTTGAGTGAAAATCCTGGGATAATGTTGGCTCTGAAGAGCATTTGTCTGTCGTGAGCTTTACCTTGTGTGTTTGTCTTGCTAACTCAGTTAGTTGGTATCATGGTTAGTCTATGAGTTATGGTAAGTTCTGCATGGTATCTCCTGAACTTGCTAGCTCCGTAGAGGAGCCTGTGGCTGAAAAACCTCTAAAAATGCATATGAGAAAAGCTATTAGGTTGGAGAAAATCTAGGTGGAATTCGCAGCCTTCTCCTACACAGACGTACTGTACTAGCTGCCTGACTATTTAAAGCGATAATAGAAGGATCTTCAGTGTGATCTGGGAACATCTGGAGTATTTGATTCTGTTCAGGTCAGTCTAGGAAGGAAGAACCAGGCTTGCCCTCTTCTGTCTCTTCCTGTTGTATTTCCCTGGTTTTCTACACACAGCACCAGTGTCCCGTATGATGCAGCAGTTTGAGCATCCCTGTTACTTGTTTTTGAAGTAGGTCAAAGGATGTCAGACTGCTAGTTTGTAAGGTGCAATGGGAAAGATGTTTTGCCTAGCCAGAATGGAAGGGAAATGATCTCTTCTGAAGTCCTTTTTGCTGTCAGCTGTCCATCACTTCTCTCTGATTAATTCCTTCCTCTTGCTCATAGCAAGGCCCTGCTTGGTCCACTGAGGAGTGCCACATCACTTCTCTGCCAAGTGGGTCAGTGTTCCCCCCCTTTGCTCCCCTCCAAGTTGAGATTTGCAGTGATTTGGATATCCCTTCTTTAACCCCATCTTGTACTTGCCCTTGTGCTGCTCTGTCACTACTCCAACCACTGTTTTAGGTCGCCCTCAAACTTCCTCCAGCATTAGTGTAATTCTTGCTGTGCTTTTTGCACCGGTGCCCGGGTGGCCCCTGCCAAGCAGTGTCTGGCCCAAGTGGTGTGACAGAGGCAGGAGAGCAGGTAGAAGTTATTGGGATGTGGATGTGTCTATGTGCCGACCGGGGCTGGGGCTTTGTGTGTCTGTACTTCTTTGTTGGTTTTTATTTTACTTTCTAATTTTTTGTTTGTTTATCATTTTAACGCTTACATTTGTTTTGCAGCTACACAGTCTTGTGAAGAGAAGCTCCATGCCTGGGACAGCCCAGGGCAGACATTGGAGTTAGAGCGTGCTCGGTCGGAGCCTTTGCTAACTCCAGTAGTTCCCTTTGTACTTAACCGAGCACCGTGTAAGTTAGCAGCTATGTAGCAGTAGTGGAGTAGTGCAACTCATGCTAGTTACCCTAGATGTAAAGCTCCCTCCTCTCTCCTCCCCTGCCCCTCACGGTCCGTCCGAGCCGTGCCGGGGCCGAGCGCTCCGAGCCGGCGCCATCGGTCCCGGCGGGGGGCGCGGCCTCAGGAGCCGGGTGCGCGGAGCGGCGGCGACCGCCGGGGGGCGCCACGCGCAGGGCCGGGGAGCGGGGCCGCCCTCAGCCCGTCCCGCCCGCGGCCGCCGCCCCGGCCCGACCCGGGGGAGACAGAGCCCGGCCCAACCTCTGCCCGGGCCTTGAACGGTGGCCGCCTAGCGCCCGCGGCGTTCCCCGGCCGGCGCTGTAGCTGCTGTGCGGCTGCTTCTTGTGCTCGCACAAAGCGGGGTGGAGCAGCCGCAGGCCGTGCGCGATGTCCGTGCTGGTGCATGTCGCCTCTCGCTTGTGCCTCTGCCGTGCCAGTTTGGAGGCCCCGCGGATTCATCGGGGGCGGCAGGCGTGAATGGCGTCCCCCTGACATCCCGAGGCTCTCTGTCCTTCGGACGGAGTGGTCACCTCCCGTGTGCCGGTTCTAGCTCGGGACATGTAGTGAAAACCAGGAGACAAGCAGAATTTGACGGGGTGGACTAGTGTTGAAGGACAGGCCTGATGGTGCTGCATCAAGGGACCTTGAAAGGGGATGCAAATTTCCTTAAGATGAGCCAGCACACCGTAACTGTGGTCTGCAGACTCCCTCACTCATCCCAAATGCAGCCTTTCCCATGGACTCCATCTTGTGGACATTGGTGGTGCATGGTTTGGAGGTCCAACAAGTAGTCTTTCTTCAGGTGAATCTAATCCCAGACAACTTGCTTGTAGGGACGTTTTTCACAACAGACATAGCCCACTGTGTCGTTTTGACTCATTCCCTGTGTACGTCGTTCCACACGTGGAAGTACATCCAGCCTGCATAGCAAAACCAGCCACCTTATTGTTATGAGCTAGATGTCCCCTATCTGAGGGATTTCTGAGACTGGCTCAGTAGTAAAAATCTCTTAATTGATTTCCAGAGTGGGTACGGACATTTTTTGTAGCCAGTGAGATTATTATCTGGCTGTTCTTTGGCTGCACTTAACAATGGTGGGATGAGATGCCCATGTGGGTGAAAGCTTATGGGCAAGGGGGGAGCAGTTCAGAGTAGCAACTTCTGGCATTTAGAATGGAATTCAGCTTCCCTGACTTGAACATCTGAAGATGGTAGGTTGGATTTAAACACCTAATCATAGGCATCTAAGATGCCTGTGCAAGACTTCCAGAAGTCCTGATTTCTTTCAGGGCCTAAAGGGAGAACAGTCAGGGGAATGGTTCAATTTCAGACACCTATATTTTAGATGCTGAAGGGCAAAAAAATGGCACTTCTAGTGGTAGGAATTGTATATTATCTGGTAACATTGAAAAGAATGCTAAAGAACCTCTTACATGCGTGTGTAATGTGCAGAAGAGTCTACCTACAGGTGTGGGGAAGGCTGACGAGATGTGAGTTGTGCATATAGGCTCAGGCATGGGTATGGTGCACATAGTAGTCATAGAATAGAATTGTGTTGTTTAACAGACCTGACTGAAACTTCGTAAATGTTATGAATTCTTGAGACCAGCATGGATGATAGAACACTGCAGACAGGATGGGGCCTGGGCAGTCTGCAACAGGGAACCAAGGGAGGAGAGTGCACAGGTACTGGTGAGATGGGGGTCAAACAACAGTAGACAGACAGCCCTTGTCTTCATTCATCTTGAATTCCAGTGTGCTGGGCTGGGTTAATGGCAACGCTGTCACAGAGTTCTGTGAAGAATTGTGCTGTAGGGATTGGCAGAAGCTAACTGCTTGAGGAACCGTGTGCACACTCATCCTGCTGCTGTTGTCTTTCTAGCTTGCAGAACCCATCCCTACACGTCCCAGTTGCCTGTTTGCAGCATTCACAATAGCTGAGGTACTGATGATGGTGATAGGCAAGTTGTTGGGAGACTCTTTCCAATTGGCTTGATCTGTGATGGCCATTTGTATATGGCTGCTCTGGTGAACGTTTTCCACATCTTAAGCTGCCAGACAAGTACTTCACATGGGCAGGGTCTCTGGCATTCATAGGTCAGACTCCCCAGAAGCAGCTCAGGCTGTCATTCAGGAGACCCCTCTGGTGCCTTAGACCTTTCTAGAAGAAAAAAAAAATCGAATATGGTCTCTTTATTTCCTCTCTCCCTGCATTATGGGATCACCATTTCCCTTTCATACCACTGCCCCCCTACTCTCATGTGGATGACTGTCTTTAGTGTGTATCTCCAGAATGCAGGGAGCAGCATCCTATGAGAGCTAGACTAATGGTGCTCTGCAAATTGCTTGTAGGAAGCACCCACTAGCCTCGTATTTCTACTGAACTCTTCAGCACAGCTAAATTGCTCTTTCTTCTTGTTCACAGTGCGTAAGCAAGAGATCATTAAGATAACAGAGCAGCTGATAGAGGCCATCAACAATGGAGATTTTGAGGCTTATACGTAAGTAGTGATGCTTTCTGACAGGTTGTTTATCAGTTTGTGTGCAAGTAATGCCCTGGCTGCTGGGTGTGAGGAGCTGTCACACAGTCAGGGATGGTGAAAGGTTTTATCCTTCTTAGCCTATATCAGTTAGGAGTAAGGGATGGAATAGTAGAGTTCTAAATGAATATCAAACCAGGAATCAAACAGCAACAGAAGCAACATAGGAAAATGTGCTGGGTTTGTAAGGAAAGTACAGGGGAGTGAAACGAGAAGAGCTGAAAGAGAATAAAAGAAAAGTCAGTAGACTGGAGGTTTATTTCATGTGAAATGCCATCTAGTTGGCTCCTTGAGTTACAGTAGGGCTGAGTCTTCAGGAACTTACTTTTTGGAGTAGGGACATACAGTTAGGTGGACACAGAGTGTGAGTCGAATGGCATACCAGCACTTCACTGTGTGACTGGCTCTTGGGCTCAAAGGCAAACTGTAAACTTGTGCTGCTTTTCTTTTCAGAAAAATCTGTGATCCTGGCTTAACTTCATTTGAACCTGAAGCTCTGGGGAACCTGGTTGAAGGAATGGATTTCCATAAATTTTACTTTGAAAACTGTGAGTGGGTAGATTTGGTAACTCCAACACCTTTCTCTGGACTCTTCCTTTATGTCACATTTTGGGGGGGCGGGGAATTTGCATTGTTTTTACTAGTTATCAGAATAAGCAGGAACTTGACTGTGCTTGAGTTATGATGCATTCATAAAACCCAGCAGCCTTTCTGTCAAAAAGCCTGTTCAGCAACAATTTCAGTTCTAGTACCTGGCATGGACTGCAGGAGCTTTAAAAGTTTGAGGCACTGGACTTCTTACTGATATGAAAATAGGAAGAATGATCAGATTTTGGTGGAATCCACTTGTGTGTTTGGGGTTAACATACTGAATGGTCAGGCATAAAGATGTTTTCACTTTGAGTTTTTTCTGGATGGTTTTCAGATCTCTAAAGCCCAATTAACCTTTTGCATAGATATAAGGGTCACCTTATATCTATGCAAGGGGCAGGAAAGACTTGAGAAATACTATCATTTATACTACAAGATTTGTCTCCTTTCCTGGATGTCTCCACAGGATGAGATAATTGAAATTTAAATCCTGAGCTGTTTTATTTTGGGGGTTAGGTCAAGGTCCTTAGTATGGGCAATATGTAGTTCTCTAAGTATGCAGAGACTTTGTCTCTCTCAACACCCTATTACGTAGTGATTTTAACACTTCTCCAAAGTTTGTTCATATTTAATGCTGTCCTAGCTTAAAGATCTCCCGATTACTGACTCCTTTGCAACAATATTCTGTAAGTGAAAGATCTTTCCCCATAACTGAAAACAAGGCAGCACTGATATTGAAAAAGTGAGTCTGCTTTGCAGAGGAAATGGGGGCAAAGGGGCCAGGGGACTCATGGCAGTAAGTGTGCAGTTCCTAAGGAGAACAGCAGGTGATAGGGGAAAGAATTTCAGGATTTTGCCTGAAAAATTGCAGGAGCAATTTTTGTGGTATTCCAGAATCCAGTGGAAGGTGAGTAGAATATAGAAGAGGTCGGAGAATGTGGGACCCCGTTCCTTCTTAGCAGTAAAACGAATCTGATGGTTTTGCATGTCCTGCCAGTACTGTCGAAGAACAGCAAGCCAATCCACACGACCATCCTGAACCCGCACGTGCACGTCATCGGGGAGGACGCCGCCTGCATCGCGTACATCCGCCTGACGCAGTACATCGACGGCCAGGGCCGGCCCCGCACCACGCAGTCGGAGGAGACCCGCGTCTGGCACCGCCGAGATGGCAAGTGGCTCAACGTCCACTACCACTGCTCGGGAGCTCCTGCAGCACCTCTCCAGTGAGGATCAAACGCGGGTATGCACATCACACGCAGCTGAGGCTGCTCTGTGTAGGAATTCAGCATTCAAGGCTGTTTAGCTGGCATATTTGGTTGTCTGCAGGCTGAAAACTTTAGCTTCTAGATGGTGTTCCTTTGAGTCCTGTCCTCTGGACTCGGTAGGGTTATCTGCCACTCCTGGCAAATGGGAGTCATGTGCCAGACAGCTGTTCCTGGGCTTAGGTACCCTTGTAGCAGCTGCGCTTCCTCCCAGATGCTCAGGTCTGTGCTTGGACAAATGGCTAATCCGGAGCAGAGAGGAAGAGCATCTCATGCTGTGCACAGGTTGGCTCTTGCACATCTACCTTTCCATGCTGGGGGTCATTTTAGAGGACTTTTCTGATGATTATGTCGTCATCTAGAAAGGATATTGTAGAATCCGTTCAGAACAATTACTATGCTGTTAGGGGTAACAGTTTATTCATATAAATTTTACCACTGATTTTCTGATAAGCAAAAGCTATTTAATGATGTATCGTGTTAAGAAAACTCAGAGAGGAAAAGAATCTAAACAAATAATGATATCAGAGGATTTAAAATACTCCCCAATTAATTTGCCACAATTCAGCATTGGAAGAAACTTTGACTCTAAAATATGTCATGAAGAAATGATTGTTGCTTGCTCTGGAAGGATATCAGATCCATTTACTTCTTCAGCATTAGGGCATTCTGGTTTATTGCCTTAGTGGTTTCTTTTAATTAGATGTACAAAGTCTTTCTGCATACTTTTGTTTTATGCTGAAATATATGTCACATTCATTTTATAGCCCAAAGTTTCCTAATCTTCGGACTTTTTACTAAATATTTTCTATTTAAGGGCAAACACAACAAATATCTACAACTGGTCTGCAGCCTTTTTTTAATGTGGTCATTTAAGGATGAACCACTCAAGCATAGTTGCTACTTGAGTCCTAGTTCTGTGAACAACTCAGGACTAAGCCAAGAGCAGTTTGTATTCATGTGTTGTGATGTATTCAACCCCACTGAAGGCAATGGGAAGGAATGTGAACTATCACAAACAAGCTGCAGAGGTCACAGATGGAATTTGAAAAGCAAAAGCCAGTTGGGGGCACCAGAAGCAGGGAAGCTTTCAAGAGAGCTGGAAACCCAGCTGAATTTCCAGGGAGATAGGCAGTGAGAAGGATAAGGCCTTTGCAGGAAAACAAAAAAAAAACTTGGATGAGATTTCATCACAGAAATTTTGAGGGAGATGTCTGTCCTGGATTTGGACATCTGTCCAAAAAAAGATGCAGAAGTATTTATTAAATTAAAGATCAGTGTGGCTCAGTGGCTATGCCTAGCAGTTCTGAGCAAATTATGGAAAGTCTGCTGCAGAAGAGCTATGTTTCTTGGCTATGGAAATACTGAAGCCCTCCAAAAGTATGTGCTGGAGGGTTTCTGAAAACTGCAGAGCAGAAGCTATTTCCAAACCACAAAATGTTGGTTAAAACGATATTTAAAAATACCCTGTAAACTAATAGAAGTTGAAGTATTTGCATGCTTTTCTGGGTTCTGAAAGAGGTGTACCCACAAGCAATTACAAATGGGGTCAGTGTGGGCAGCCCCCATCTGAATGCACTGAATCAGTTTGGAGCAGTATTATCCCATGTGCAGTGAAAGCTAAGGATGAAGAATGAATGAGGTGAGTAAGAAGGCTTAAAAAGAAATTAGTGGTTTCTTCTCACCTGGAAGGCAGAATTCAGTTCTCAGAATTCAAATCATCTCAAAAGGAAACTGCAGCCAGAAGTTTGATGTTAATCAGAGGACTTCTGTGTAAGGAGAGAGTAGGAACCAAGAAGGGAGAAGACCAATAAGGGAGATTCTACAAAGATTTCCAGACTAAGAAATGATAGAAGGAGGGATTTGGCTATACTTTCATGACAGGATGCTAAACAGATGTGAAAAAAACCCAGACTTAAAACTGATCAAAATAAATCCAGTAATTTGGCACATGAAGGTTAACTACGACGGGCCTTTGCTACAAGCAGTCACTAGGGCTACAATTTCACAAAACTTCAGAAAAGCTCATACATTTGTTTAAATATTAAGAAAGTTCAGAGACAGAATTACTGAAGATCTGAAAAATAAAATCCTAAGAAAGATAGAATTACCTTTCTGATCAAGGCAAAAGCCAATGGAAAGTGAGGCAGAAAAAGTTCCTTAGGACCAGAGCCTCTGAGCACCCCTTGGGAAGCTTCTTCAACTTCTGTTTCTTGTCTATGAGAGAGTGGGCCCAGGGCTGCTCCAAAGCAGCACGTAATACATTTTAGCAATTAGTTACTTTTCATTGGCACACTCAGCCACCTGGAAGGGGAAGTGAGTGCCTCTTATCTTTGGAGCTCTCCTTCTGAGCCCCACTTTGTCTTGTATGAGGGCTTTCTACCTACACCAAATAGTTAGGCTGTAGAAAACTTGGTTTTTTAATTGTGTACAGCTAATGTATGGCTTTATTTCCTTCCATCTTCCGTCCTGTTCTCCCCTCTCCTTTCTGGGTGGACACTACCTCTTCCTGACTGCAGCAACTTGTGGAGATACTCAGCTGGAGGGCAATATCTTCTTAGCAAGCAGCTGTGGAGTGCCTGAGTGACAGCAACGGTCATGTCTGTTTTGACGTTAAAAAATTAAATACAAATTACAAACAGGCAGCAGCCAAATGCACGAAACCCTGCATGCATCTGATGCTCCGGGCACTGCCTTTCTGTTGTTTTCCATGGATCCATCGTGTCTGTTTCTGCTGTACGAAGGTGTTTTTAAATCTAAAAAAAAAGACATGTTGTTTGTATAAAATAATAAAAAAACAGGAATAATGCTAAATAAATGACAGATTATCCAACATGCCCCCTCCCCCAGGGCTAAGAAAGTGGCAGCAGCCAGAACATCTTTCAGAAATGAAGTGAGGGGGAAAGCAAATGTGAAGGAGAGAAAGAGAGGGAGAGCAAGAAAGGAGGCGGCTTGAACAGCGGATGGCTGAAGCGTGCTCCGCAAAGCGATGGTGGAAGCTAACACCGCATTCGGGCTGGGCTGCAGCTACAGTCCGTGAGGGGTGGCAAGGAGACCCCAGAGGAGCCAGTGTGAAGACTGGGGTTCAAAGAGAGGAGGTGCTTCTCTTCCTGTTGCCCAGCAGTCTGACTTCAGCCTGTTTCTTCTTCGATTTCTGCACAGCAAGAACGCTATGGAAACCTGGTTGCATGGCTGCTGGATCCCTAAACAGACTTTTCTTTTTTTCTTTTTTTTTCTTTTTTTTTTAAAGACATAAAACAAAATGGAATGTTGATTTAAAACTAAAGATGGAAGTAGGGATTTAAAAATGGGTTTAAGTGAATATAACTTGAATAGAAGCTCGCTCTTTAGTGATACTGGTTTTAGAAACAGCCACTACCTGGACAAACATGGAGTTTTGAAGCCAGCTAATTTAATTTAACAAAACAAAAAACATTTCATTAAGAGCAGAGATTTTAGAGGAAGAGGGTATTTGTATGGGATTTTCTATTTTTTTTCCTTTTTAGTAGCATAGTTGGGATCCACAGTGCTGCAGAACACGTGTTCCTTAGGAAGCAGACAAAAAACTTAGTGTTATGTTCTTCATGAAAACTTGCACATACACTCCTATATGAGGCATAAATAGCGTGTGTTTTTTATACTGAAATATATGCACCCATAGAATTAAAGGGGTTGCCTGGCCTCCTGTTTAATTTGTTGGTCTCCAGTAAAATAGCAGTAGGAGCCAGCAGCCCCAGCCAGGTGCTTCTCCCCACCACTAACCCATCTGATGTTTGTAAGTGTCATGTTTCCTAGTGTTTATTTGGGTAATTTTTCTATTTTTTACAGTGATGTTGTAACACAGAAAACTATCAGATCAGAACCTCAAAAGCTGTAGCTGAAGGAATCCAGGCTGCCCCCCACCCCATGTTGCCTCTGGGTGTTAGAGGATACCTCATGAAGCAGAGGGGAAAGGGAATGAGCATGGGATCTGATGTTCGTCCTTTGGGCCAATTCATCTTCCTTTCTTTTCTTTGCTGCAAAAGGAGTTCAGTTCCTTTATTCATTGGGTGGGGGATGTGGAAATGTTTGGTTGACCTTACCAAGGAGGGAGCCTAGCCCCAAGAAGAAAATGGCCTTTCTGGCACACCTGATGGGATTTGTCTTGACCAAGGGAAGGCATCATTTGCAGAAGTTGGAATGGGCTTTTACCTGAATTTATCTACCCCTAATCATTTTTTGGATTTCTAGAGGGAGTTGAAATGATTGCCTTGACAGCATACTAAGTGTGTGGCAATCTTTTAGCAGACTATGGAAGAGAAGAAAGACAATTTGGAATTTTAATCCTTATTCAGTAAAATTCAGAAAATAAAAGCTGTTGCTCAAAGTGAAGCTGTCACTTTGCAGCAGGTAGTGCTCTGCTCCCTTTGTTGGAGAGGTGCTATTGTACACCAGGATTAGATCAGCTAACCACTGATGAAGGAAAAGACCATCCACACTTCCCAGGTTTGTTTGAGCAAACACCCTTTTCTTCCTCCCTCTGCTATCCCAGAGGAGGAGTGAGGAGGGGATTGAACTCATGGGGGGCAAACACTAGATTTTAATATTTCAAAACATTTCTAAGACAGCACTAAGCCAGTGAGTGAAGTGGAAAAGTAAAAAGCCTTGATACTTCATTCAGAAATTTTTTTTAAGCCACAAAGAGAGCAAACAGATTACAATTATGCCATTTAAAAAAGATAAATACAAAATATTATGCATGCCTTCTTTCGGTCTGATCTTCCTTGTCTCTACCTGATGATTATTAATAGTTAAAAAAGAGAACCCTCTGTATTAAGTATATGCATCTTTCAGAGAAAATTTTAAAAGAACAGAACTGTTGGATTTTTTTGTTTTTGCACAGTCTTGGAGACAAACTCTTTTGGATTTTTTTTGTTTGTTTGTTTTGTTTCCTTTTAAGTTAATGAGAACCTTAGCTTGGTATGGCCATTATCAAACACAGCTGTACACCTTTAGCATTCTTAATGTTCTCTTATGGGGCTAATGTAAGCATCTATATAATATATATTATAAATATCACATTTTAAACAGGAAATGGAAGGCATTTGATGCAGAATTTTTGCATGATATAGAAATAATTAAAGTTAGCTAGTGTTTGTTTGTTTGGTCTGAATGTTGGTAGAACCTTCATAGCTTTGTTACAATGAAACCTTGAACTGAAGATATTTAATAAAATAACATTTAAACAGTGTAAAGTTTGGAGTGTCACATTATTCTCCTAAACCATGGAACAATATGAAATTGGTACTTCTGGGATAAAAATCAATTGACAGAGGAGCTGGTTTTTTTCCTGTGTCACTGAAAAATGTAATGTTTAAAAAGTTTAACCTAAAAGGGGGGAGGGAGAATACCAGCATTAAAAACAAAAGGATGACAGAACCTGTTAAAATTACCCTTATGGCATTTCCCTGACAGACCAGGGATAATAGGGGAATTTTGCTTTTGTCCCCAATAGCCTGATCCTATCAGCAAATCTATGCTGTTACTTCCTTCCCTGGATCTTCGTTTTCCTCACCAGTATTTAAGACTCCTTGTGGGAGAAGCTACCTTGCTACTTGTTTTGCCTGATGTCAACATGCTGATCTCAAGTTGTGTGGCTTAGTTATTTGTCAACTAGTGTATTTTGTGTCCTAGCTGGGATGCTCCTGCAGAGGCACAGAACTTGTCAGGTTTAGCACTGTAAGCATTATTTCTTAAAAAGTTTAAAGTTACTTGGATTTAACTTGTTTTTATACTGCCTCTTGTTTGGATTTCATGTCTTGGTATTAGCGTTTCATGTATGCCCCATTAAGTAGGCTTTGTCCCGCTCAGGCCTTTGCTGCTTTGCCGTTTCTGTGTTATTTCCCACCTTGCAGATCTCACATGCTCTTGAGGGCTGAGCCGTGAGGCTGCAGCAGGTGCAGCAGCCCTGCCCAGCGCGGCTGCGTAGGACAGAGGCGCTCGGGGGCTTCAGCGCGTCTGTGCTGCCCAGTGCCTTGTGTCTGGCGCAGTTACTGCCGAGATCGCGGGGGGAACGCGCAGCTCGTTTCGGCACAGGCTGCAGCTGAGGCTTAGGGGCTCTAGCCAGCTTGTGGCCCCGTTTGGCCGGCCTTCCTGGCCTCCATTCCCCTGAGCCCTTCCCAGGTGTGGCTGGGAAGCGCAGCCAAGAGTGGGGTGGCTTTGCCTTATCACTGAAAGCGAGTTCATTCTGCTTAATCCCCTTTAACTGCAGCAATTACCCAGTAAATAGGTGTCAGCTGTTACTGCTTAAAGAGATGATTGCTTTTGCTGCCTGACGAAACAGGAGGAAAATATCGTCCGTAGTGTTTAAAGGGAGAAGCTAAGAGTTTTACAGTCCATTTTGCTGGGACTGAGGGTAATCTGTTCATACGAGGAAGAAATGGCTCCTGCTATTTTGGGAGCAAAGAGAGGTTCTGCTCTCATTTCAGACATGTGAGGCAGGAGCATTCATCAGGTAAGGTTTCTCCTGAAGCAGTTAATCCTGTCTTAATGATCTTTGAAGAAATGTTGCAGTATGAGCTGATAAGCACTAGGAAGGTACTCATAAAATTAGTGGTGATTTTTAGTAGCTCTTTTAACCAGGATAAGAGTAATTTAAACACTTGCTGAAAGCAAAATAGGCTAACACTCAGGTCAAAAATTTCAGTGTTAGGCTAACACTCAGGTCAAAAATTTTTATTGTAGCATATATATGGGGCCTATTTTATGTCTTATGTTTTAGCTGACAGCAGGGATTGGGAATGGTGGTTCCCTGCATTGTAATAGTTCCAGTATTAAGCTATCAAACAGGGATATTCCCAGAACCTTACTTCCCAATATGCTATAGCTGGTTAAAATCTCTTCATCCTATTAGATGAAGTTTTGCCATCTTCTACCAAAGACAAGTGTCTGAGCATGGTTTTTTAAGTTCCCTCCCAATTTATGATTTTTTTTTTTTTTTTCCTAAAAGTTTGGGACTGCCGTTTAATGCATCTGGAGAGCTTGTTTATTTGGGTTTGGTATACATTTATTTAAGAGTAGAGAAAGGTGATCCTTTGGGGGTACTTAAAAGCAGCTTGAGTGGAGGATTATGATTTTTTCCCTTGAGATCCTTAGCGCCTGAGAATTCCTCACCTGCCAAAATGTCCTCTTTGCCTGTTGGTAAGGAATAGGAATTTACTGGTTGGTGTGTAGTACTCTGAAGAATTTTAAGCCAAATTCTTATGTACTTAACAAGTATTAGAAAACAAAAATGCATATGTTCATGGTTTTTAAGGCAGACTGGCTACAAGGAAAGGATGGATATAATTAAGTTAGTAAAATCTCATTCTGAAAGTTGCTTGTGCTACAGGAGGGTCCTCTAAAGCACTGGTGTATGGGGGAGAGGGAAAGATGGTTGTGCCTAATCTGTGACGATTTATATAGTTTTGCCATAATTATCCATGAATGCATGGGCAGGATGACATTTATTCACAGAAAACCATTTTGTTAATGCATCATATAACTGCATGTTTGCAGACTTGGGATTTGGCCAGCACTTGCAATGAAATACTGTCTCATCATGGTTTATTTCTCCTTCACGCTTCTGTGGGAAAGAGTAATGCTCATACCAACAGAGCACAGCCTGCATAAATGGCACCAGGGCTCTGCTTCAGAGGCTTGTTTACATTGGAACATGGTATAGG
Organism: Cettia cetti; assembly: GCA_013401135.1. NCBI lineage: Eukaryota > Metazoa > Chordata > Aves > Passeriformes > Sylviidae > Cettia > Cettia cetti. The sequence continues at coordinate 121,908 of VZUI01033404.1, forward strand.
TTACATCAGTAGTCAGAGCACTGCTACTGCCGTATGGTTGTTCCTCTTCCAGAAAGTGTTTGTTTGTTTCTTTCTTACTACATGTCTAGAAGTTCAAAAGAAACTGAAAAAATTACTTATTCAAAAAAGATATGTTCTACTAAAGTGACATTTGAAATTCATTGCTTTAGATTTAGCATATTTTTCTTGTATAAAAAAGGCCCAAACTTGGCATAGATAGTCTTAAATGTTCTTAAGACTTGTAAACAGATACCAGTCTTGTTCATTCCAAAGCAGTATTAATGCTGTAATTGTTTTATATATGGTAATTTAGCAAGTTTTAACACCTTCTAATCTGTTACAATATCAGTAAAAATCTTCCATACCTATTACAAAGACTGTATTGAGCCTCAACAGAAACAGCAAGACATTTAATCTTCAACTTCCCCTTTAGGAAGAAGCAGGCCTGAGCCAAGAAATGGAATAGCCAGGGAAAGATGGCTTATGTAACCCTAAGAAAGAAAAATTGCTTCAGCAAAATGCAATGTTACCAGGGATAGCACATGCTAAGTGAGGTAGGCACAGAGCAATATGATAACCTGGAAGAGGGAAGTCATAAAGCCAAGCACTCACAGTGGTTTGGAGCGTAAGGAAGCTGGTGTGGGGAAGAGAGCAGAGATGCAAGATGGAGTTGAAGGTGTCTTGCAAGTGAGTAGAGGAAGTTACATGTGAGGGAGCTAGAAAGGCAGTGGGGACAGTGGGATGGAGAGTTGTTTTGTGGTGAAATAAGAAGGAAAGCAGGTGAATTCTGCTGGTGGTTTGAGGAGGGAGGAGGGGTTTGGAGAGATGGGGCATATTTTGCGGTAGCTTCTTCCATGACACATTTAAATGGAGTTTTAAGCTTATACTCTTGCACCTGCATAGCAGACTATAGTGTACAACATACCCCTCCTGTCACTGATTTCCATCCCTCACTGTAACTTAGATAGGTTGGACTGAGAAAGAGATGGGAACTACCAAAAAAATTATTTCTTACCAGAATATCAAATCACACTTTGAAATGGTAAATCCCATTTCACAGAATGAAGTACTGGATGGTAAATGCTACAAGCACATGACACAAAGTGCTGAGCTGCCACATAGTCTCTCTGTTGGCTCAGATTTGATCAGCTGTTTTGGAAAGTAAAGGTCTGTGGTAGGCTGGGCATCACCTGTTGCTGCCATGCTAGCTTTGGGATGGCTGCAGTCTGGGGGACGATATTAATCTGATGTGACCACTGTGGCACGTGTTTGGATTAACTCAACAGAAATGCAGTCATGTGTTAAAATATGTGCTGCTGGGTATTTTGGCAGCACAGACCTGTGCGATGCAACTGCCGGTGGTGGGAGCAGCTGCCTCATCAACCTCTGCTGAGCTGGGGGTGCTGTCTGCCAGAGGCAGAACAGGCTTTTGAAGCACACTAAGATATGATTGCTCATAGCTTTTGTCTGCTTTTTTTTAATCACTTGATTCACCTGCTAACATGGGTTTTGCAGGCTTGCAGAAGCCTAGTCAGTACTTCAAGTGCAAATTGATTAGCTGAAGATTAAAAGCTCTCTATAAATGTGTCCATAAACCATGACTTTTGAGCTTTTTAAACTTTTCAATAGAGGAGCAGGTCCCTGTACAGCAAATCTATATATTGCAGTGCCTTTTTGAGGGTTTTCTGAGAATTAAGGTGCCAGCAATACTCCAACAACAGGATGGGAAGCAGTACTTTGCCAGCATGAGGCCTTATTCCCTGGACACCTGGGTTCCCTTTGCTTGCTCCTCTTCTGTAGCTTTTGACTGCTCTGGGTCCCAGTCGCGTTAACCTGTCCCAAATGTTCGCTCTCTGCAGCGCGATCTTCTCCACAGCAGATCCAAAAGCATTCCAAGACTACTGTCCACTCCTCCAGCCTCCCCTGAGAATAAATGTTTCTGTCATGTGGCTTCACATCCCATTCTGGCTTCCTACTACAATTTCCTCCACCTCTTTAACGTACCAAATTGCACCTTGCGTGTTTGTGTTTCTCGGGAGGCTGCTGCCGGCGATGTCACAGCAGTGTCAATCCCTACCTACTGCTTTCCTGGACATCCCACGCCTTCCTCGCTGCCGGGAGCGCGGCGGCCGCGACCGTGCCTGGCAGCACCGGGCCGCGGCGGCGCCGCTCCCCGTTCCTGCGGCGGCGCTGGCGGGCGCGGGGAAGCCCCGGGCACGCGTTTCGGTGTTTCGGTGCGGGGCGCGGCTGCCGCGGCCG